>CAJDSM010021673.1:33109-50048 GCA_903981925.1 Ostrea lurida
AAAGTTAAAGTCATCACGTGTATCATATAATTTGGTTGTCAGTCTGTCATCAGGGTCAATATTAAGTACAATATCTAGATACGAAGCAGATATGTCAGATTATGTGGTGTTCTTTATTTCGAGTTCGTCGGGATATATCATATGGACATACAGTGTATATGTTTTTGGGACTATGATTACGATTAACACATTGTTTACTTCGCCATTTTATATGGAAATAATTATGAAAATTCTTATTGTTAATTGATAAGACATCATCGATATGGTTGAAGGACACGGCAAGTTTTTTGTTTTTATCCCGTAATAGTTTTTTAACAAATTCTACTTCGTTAAAATCGTGTCAAACGTAATCAATAAGGGGGTACAATCAAATTATATCACCCTGTCAACCAATTCAGACAACCACAGACTTACAGGAACTTCCAATGGCCCGTGGGGGTCCAGGTTAGAATAGATCCTCAGTACTGCTTCCTTGTTCTAAGTCGATAAGAGGGGACTATTTTGGATGAGACCACATGAACCGAGGCCCCGTGTCATAGGAGGTTTGGCACGAAAAAGATCCATGCTCAACGGCTGTAACCACTGAGCAGATGCCTAAATTTTTGTAGTCCTTCACCAGAAATGGTGACGTCTCCATTTGAGTAAAATATTTTCGAGAGGGATTTTAAACGACAACCAACCAACCAATGAACCAATGACACATTTAAAACATATAAAGTTTCTGTAATACTATGAATGCTCCCCCTTAACATCGTATGGCAGTTTCTTCTCGTATAAAAAAATCACAACATGGTGTTGGCCTCCTGGAGCTCGCGGATTTTACTCTCAGTTTTCTCCATCCATGCCTTGTACTTGTCTCCCCATTGTTTGTTCAGCTGTCAAAGTGTCCATTTACATTTAGTTACCGCATCAACTGTAGCCAGTGCTGGTCTGGCAAATTGGCAGGTCATAATTTCTAATATTTAGCAAGAAATTTTAATTATTTATACACTTTTTGTTTCAATAATGCATGCATTCGTAAATTCTATCAAAATTTATTATGCAATAAATTTTGCCTCACTGTATAATTCTTGTATTATTTTATATCAACAGCTAAGTATTAAGCGATTAAAATACTCCTACTTTCGTTTTTAAAATTTTAAAAGAGATCAACGAAAGAATGATAAAAAATAATCTCCATCAATAAATACCAAACCAATAACTGTTATCCATATACAAGATATCACATCATAGAAATGATTTCTTGACTTTATTTGAAAAGATTGATTTAAAAGAAGTTTCATGGAGATTTTACAGAATTTATAAAGCTGATACAAATATAGAATGTTTATGTCCAAGCCTAAAATTTCTGCCCCTATAAAGAAGAGTGATAGTCGTTACTCCTATGGAGTGCTGTTGCCATATAAAAAAAACAAACCACATCACATGAAGCTATGTACTCTCAACAAATGCTCTAAGATGAAACTTATATACCCCAACAATGTCACAAAAATATCTATAAACTAATCAAGGAACATGAGAACCTACTTCATGCCTATGGCGTCACTTGCACTTCATTTTCTTTTATCACAGCACACTTGTTTATAAGGTATTTTTGTTTGCTTTGAAGGTCAAACTTTTTTTGTAAAAAGATGTCTTCCTGCTCTATTATACAGTTACATTGTACCTATATGTTTTAACTACAATTCAAACATCATCCTTAAATACATATCTTTAACCTCCGTTAGAGAACAGATATTTGATATACATGTATGAAAACTAGAGGATATGTGCACAACAATAGTTTGACTTATCAATACTTTACAAGACAATTTCTATCATGATCAATTAAATACAATTATTTTTTACATCATAGACCTGTAAATCTTCTAATGTTGTTCAAGCAATTGGGTGTAACCTCTATGGATTAATTCATGTTAGGGAAATTAAGGGGTCACTAAATAAAATAATATCGGGACACAGATTTCAAATAAAAGCTGGTGGCAACCAACTATCAATTCCCAGATCATTCCATTTTGTCCATAAAAGTTAGAATTTTAGATAAAAAATTACCACGATACAAACAATCTTACTTTAATTATCCCTTGTCGTAGACAACGAGAAGATCACCGGATCAAGACTCTGGGTACTGAATTTCCATATGAATGCAACGACAACGTACAAAATGTATGAAAATTTGACTAGTCTAATAGGAAATATCCCTGGGGAACACCAACAGGCTACTGAGGGATGTCTGACCTAAAGAGTCCTATGGTAACGCACTGGTGTCTATCTTTTAAATAAGAGTCAAGGTGACTATCCATTCTATTTGTCACAGCTTTCTCCGGAGTCTTGGAAACAAAACAAAGATTGGAGATTGGGCAATAGTTTTTCAAAACTTCTTTGTCAAGACCAGGATTTTAAAGAAGAGGTCGAACAAACGCCTCCTTAAATGAAAAAAAATAATAATAAAAGGAAATACTTTCTGGTCGATAGAGGAATTGACTATTTTGGTGATCAAGGGAAGCAATGGTTCTACATATCATATAAGTAGAATTTTTAAGAGAGACCCAAATTCGACATAGAGCACATATCGTGACCAAGAAGATGTTATCAAAATTCAAACCTTCCTGGCATCATATTTAAACTGACAAAAAATAAAATTGGTCCAAGCATGTGCTCTATGTCGAATTTTCGCATTTCATCACAAAAATATGGCGGTTTAAAGTAAATTCTTGTATTTTATGATATTTAATTAGGTTTGGGGCGTTAGATCTCAGATACACCAATGCAAAACTCCAAAACTTTTACCACCCTGATAAACTATTATAAATAGACTATCATTTGTGCAGAAATTTATTTTGACCGTTTCACAGGGAGGGATTTCAGGCTTTTGCCATCGTCAACTTCCGCTATTTATGTAGGCAATATTCCCATCATCACCTGCATATGGTGTATATGTTTCTCAACTTATTCGATACGCAGAAGCTTGTTCTGCTTGTGATCAGTTTTTGAATCGAACAGGCTACTTACAAACAAGTTGTTTGTTGGAGGTTTCAACAGTCACGATTTATAAAGGCAACATTTAGTAAAATTTCTAATGTCGTATCAACAATTTCTTAGTTTTTTTTTAACCAATAAACCTATACCATATGAGTCTAATGCATGTCGATCGTGTTTCATAGGAGCCAATTGTTAAGACCAGTTATTCCCAACCAATCCATAACTGGATTTTTACTAACGCTGATTGCTCCGTTTATCATGATCAAGACTATGGGCTCACGTAAGTCTCATTATTACAAGTGCATTTTTAACGAGCTTAGTATTAACTCTACATAGCACTTACACTCCAAATGCTCTTTCAAAATATGACATTCTTCAAAATTCTGTTGTAGTTTTAAATACATTTCTTAATATCCCAGTCAATGGGTTGGACGAATATGAATTACTGTACCAATACTGGTTTTAAAAAGGAGCAACTATATACCAGAAGTTGTGTAAATCAAATGTCAATTATGAAAAACTCTTAAGGAACTTCTAGTCAATTTGAAATTCCAGAACTTTTCACAAATGAATATCAAAACATACGATTTAATATGCCCATGCCACACGATATATTACATACTAGACCCTTTAACATTATATACAATTGCTCCTTCAACAAAAATGGAAGAGGAAATACTATAGTAGCCATAATTATCTTTTAATCAGTTATTCCAAAACTTACTTTGTTAAACTCCTTTCCGAATCTACTCACAAGTACTCTGAAGGTGACATTAAAGCAATGCTTGAAGTCCTCATTGACAACATCTTTGTAGTGTTTGGCAATCAGGTCTTCCAACAGTCTGTTGGAATTCCAATGGGCAAGAATTGTGTTTCTTTCTTGGCTGACCTGTTTTATGTTCTTGCGAGGCAGAATTCATTCAAAAGTTTCTTCATGAGAAGAAAAAATATATAACGGTGGTCTTTAATTTGACATCAAAAGTATACCAATTTTACGCAACTATGATTTCAACTTCTAGCAAAAATAAATTATGTACGAATTTATCAGGTCTCTTAGAGTAACATAGTTTTCAAGAAAAGCCAAAAGCAACATTTCTTAAAGTACATAACACACATTTATCCCGTAATACAACACTCAATTAGCGAAGGTTTATCAATCTGAAATAAGATGGGCGACTTTATTGAGCAGAGAACCCACAGAGAGATAAATATCAAAGGTTAAACTCTCAATTTCAATTAAGGTCATATGCAACATTTCTCTATAGTGTATTATTTTTAGTGACATTTCAAGTACAATACACTTTAATCCTGTCGTGTGGCATATTACCAGGTCTATTTTATAAATAGCATAAATCTTAATAGTTCCTAGGCAGTACTTGTGGCAAATAAAAATGTAAAGACAGCTCTTACAAGTCAAGTAAGATTGTAAATGAAAGTTAACAAGTTATAACAAAAAAGAGAGATAATATTTCTTTTATATCAATCGGGTGATATCAAACTGGAACCTTTTCATTACTACTTATGTGATATAACCCCTGAACTAACAAGGTCGAAATCCTGAAGCATAGGAATGCATGTATTACTACAATATAAAATTTAATCTTATCTTAGAAAAAAAATTAATTAAACTTCAGAAATGTTGCTAATGACCTTAACATCACACAAAGAACTACAATGAATATGAAGAGATATAAATAGATAGTTCAGATACCAAATTAATGTTACCTATATTCTTTTTCATAAGTCTTTGATTTTTGAAATTATTTTCATTTAATGGTAACAACAATTTTGATAAAAAGGGAGAGAGTGATGGTTGTGATGGATACTGCTCATGTTACATGGGTAAACAATTCATCAACTCTTGTATTTTTGTTGTGCTTCTTTTTCATCCAAAAAGTATTTTAACAAGAGCAACGCAAACGTAGCAATATACGCCCGTCATGGCCCAGACAGTGGTAAAACCACTATGTGCATTGTGACCTTGACATTTGACCAGTGACCTTGGCTCAAGGTCACATTTCCTTGAGATTGGAAGAGCGATGTGTAGGGTAAGAGTGTAGATCTCGGTGGTAGACGTATCATTACAAAAAATACAATGTGACCTTTACTTTGAGGTCATGACACTTCCTTGGGTCTAGTCCCAACAATTCTGTGAAATATTATTCCAATCCATGCACTCAGTGATAACTTATGGTCCGGACAAGGTTAAAACCACTGTGTGCATTGCGACCTTGATGTCTGACCAGTGACCTTGGCTCAAGGTCACATTTCCTTGGATCTAGACCAACAGTTCTGTGAAATATTATTCCAATCCATGCACTCGGTGAAAACTTATGGTCCGGACAAAGTAAAAACCACTATGTGCATTGTGACCTTGACATTTGACCAGTGACCTTGGCTCAAGGTCATGACACTTTCTTGGGTCTAGACCAACAATTCTGTGAAATATTATTTCAATCCAAGCACTCAGTAAAAACTCATGGTCCGGACAAGGTTAAAAACCACGATGTGCATTTTGACCTTGACCTTTGACCAGTGACCTTGGCTCAAGGTCAGGACACTTCCTTGGGTCTAGACCAACAATTCTGTGAAATATTATTTCAATCCAAGCACTCAGTAAAAACTCATGGGCCGGACAAGGTTAAAAACCACGATGGGCATTTTGACCTTGACCTTTGACCAGTGACCTTGGCTCAAGGTCAGGACACTTCCTTGGGTCTAGACCAACAATTCTGTGAAATATTATTTCAATCCAAGCACTCAGTAAAAACTCATGGGCCGGACAAGGTTAAAAACCACGATGGGCATTTTGACCTTGACCTTTGACCAGTGACCTTGGCTCAAGGTCAGGACACTTCCTTGGGTCTAGACCAACAATTCTGTGAAATATTATTTCAATCCAAGCACTCAGTAAAAACTCATGGGCCGGACAAGGTTAAAAACCACGATGGGCATTTTGACCTTGACCTTTGACCAGTGACCTTGGCTCAAGGTCAGGACACTTCCTTGGGTCTAGACCAACAATTCTGTGAAATATTATTCAAATCTACAAAGAGGATCAGGAGTTATGGCCCGGACAAGATATTTCGGACGGACGCCGGACGAACGGACAACGCCATAACATAATACGTTCCATCTGAAGACGGGCGTTTAAAAAATTGCAAATCTATCCTCTAAAATAAATAGATGGTATTCTGAGAGGGCATAATTTGGTTGAACTATCAACAACAATCAATGAAAGGGAAAGGAAGATTTTCACTTTGGTTAAAAAGATAAAAATTTCCCATGTCAATATTTTTTTCAATAATGTTTTCACAAAAAGATGTAGAGACACTGCTTTTGAAATGATTCAATCAAATTATGTCACCCACTCAACCAAGTCAGACAACCATGGAACTTCCAATTTCACATGTAAAAGAAATGAAGGTTCTGTAATACTGTGATTGCCTCCCCTTGAACCTCCACCGCTGTGGCAGTTTCTTGTCATATAAAACAATCACAACATGGTGTCTGCCTTTGGAGCTCTCCGGATTTACCCCTCAGTTTTTCCATCATGCCGTGTGTTATGTCTCCCCATTTCAGCTGTCAAAGTGTCCATTTACATTTAGTTAATGCATCAACTGTAGCCAGTGCTGGTCTGGCAAATTGGCAAGTCATGACTTTCTGTTATTTAGAAGGTAACTTTTAATTATTTTCTATCAAACACTATTTCAATATAATCCTACAACTGCATTCGATCAACATCCCGATTCATAAATTAAAGTAATAATAATTGAATAATTGTTGGTCCACTATAAAATTCTTGCTATATTTTATGTAAACAGTTAAATATCAAATAATTAAATTTAGATGATTCATAATTCCCTACTTTCCTACTTTCGATTTAAAAAAAAAGGTTTTCCTCTTGACAAATCAATGAAAGAATAAATGAATAAACCATAATCAACAAAGGCAAAGAACAATAATTGCTATTACTCCTATGCAAGATATCACACCATATAAACAATTTTATAATTTTACTTGAAAAGATAACTTTCACGTATTTTCAGATATCCTACGGGTAATACAAATATTGAATGTCTATATTTAACCCTAATATTTAAGAATCACTATTCCACATAAACTGGAGTGCTAATGCCAAAGATGAATGAACCTTACTTGAATTTCACTGAACTTGAAGGCAGTATGATGTAAACTATTAAGCTATAAAATTTCATAGCTATGGCATCATCTGCACTTCATTTTGAAATCATTTTACACATTTGTTTTCTTTAAGTTAACCCTTTATCATAAAAATATATCTTCTTTCTCTATTATACAGTCACAGATCTATACCAATCAATATGTTTTAATTCTAAAACAGTCTTATAAATATGATATATTCCCACTCAATTTGAGTTTTTCCCTAGACATTAATCCCTACTTTCTTTTTCAAACATACCAATCAATATGCCAAGAGAACCATTGTCAAGATGACCCCCCCCCCCCCAATAAATTGAAAGAAATATAACAACTAACCATTGAAAAGATACCACCTTACACGAAAAGCCATTAATACAAATTAAAATATTTACCCATAAAGTTCACTTCGTTGTTACGGTTTTACAGATTTTTTTTTATTGAGTGATCATGATTTTAACCCCCCCCCCCCTGTTTTTTCTTTTTACATAAAATAGGGTTAAGACTCCAGTCACTGTTGATCTGCTGTTACCATAGAATGCTATATAAAACCAAATTTTCTCCACACACACTCCTAAATGACTCCATGTCACTCTTATTCTTAGGAAATGTTCAGTTCTCTTGTATATTTTTTTTATTAAATTATGTTGTAGAACTTTCCTTTAGAAATAAAAGCTTCTTTAGGTGGCTAACAAGATGTTGCTTGATTGTCTATGATATCTTGTCAACAAACGTTTTATCCAACTTAAGCATACATATACAAGAAGTCATGTTTTTGTAGAAGACGGAAAGTTTATTATAAATTATAACCTTTTTCTATTGCTTACTCTTTGTTGTCATTGAAAGCTGATACTAGAAGTACATTATTATATGTAGTACCTGATTTTAAACATCTTAATCTGGCAAAGTATTTCAACATGTTTTCATAAAAAATTAAACTTTACTCAGAAAACAAGAGCAAAATATCACAACAAATGAATCCTTAAAGAAAAAAGGAACACGCCATGCTTGAAAATCGTTGTTTTTCACTATGTCATGTTTATAATGAACTTTGATTTGAATATCGGATTAGTAAGGTTATATGGTCCTTTGGGTTTCTGAGTGTTAAAGTAGGTCCTCCTGAAAAAAGTGTAAGCACTGCACACAAGTGTAGGTACATATCTCACATTGAGGATTAAGGAATGAAGTCATGGATGCCAGATCAGAAAAAATATTATGTGTTTTAGATTTAATTCTAAAAGATGTATAACTTCATACACAAAATCTACTTCCATTGCAAACAAACACACTGATGATCTTTTGTGCTGTATTTGCAAAATGGATGTGGTAGGTTTCATTTTCCATTAAGGTCATATGCAACATTTCTCAATAATGTATAATTGTCCGTGACCTTTCAGGTACAATTCACTTATATCCAATCTTGAGACATATTATCAGGTCTGTTTTGTAAATAGCCTATCTTGATAGTTCCTGGGCAGTGGTTGTGGCAAATAAAAATGTAAAGTCAGCTCTAGCAAATCACATTTAATACTGCAGAGGATTTTGGTTTTTTTTTTTTTGTTTTTTTGTTTTTTTGTTTTTTTTTTCTGTTTTTTTTTTTTTTTTTTTTAGATCTAATCAGAGGTCAAATGAGACCTTTGAAATACTAGTTTATGCGTCTAAACCACTGAACTACCATCCGACAATCGAAGTATAGGAACACATGTATTACTACAATTATAAACAATTTAATCCTATTTCAGAAATCGCACCAAAAAAAATTATACGAAAAAAAAGACTTACAAACTTTTAGAAATGTTGCTAATGACCTTAACATCACACAAAATTAAACATTGCCACCATTTTATCTATACTGGACTACAATAAACATAAAAAACTATAAATAAAGAGTTCAGATACCAAATTGATGTTGCCTATATTCTCAGAAACCATCCACTTGTCATAAGACATTTAATTTCTGAATTTATTTTCACTTTGAGGTATGCACTATTTTTGATAAAATGGAAAGAGTGAATGGTGTGTCATGATATTCTTCGTCGCGCCACTCTTGTATTTTTGTTGTGTCTCTTTTACGCTGAATCTGTTTTCATCCAAAAAGCGAGTTTAAAAACGTGTCAATATAAATGCGAAGTAATACAAAGTATTAACCGTAATCATAGTCAAAATTCACATACAAAATTGAGTTTTGTTGGGGCAAACCACCGGCGGACCTTACGAAAAAGCGAAGCAGGATCAGGTGCCATGGAGGAGTAAAAGCATCCTCTTGCTGACCAGTCACCCCTGCCGTGACGCCCGTAGTCGAAACAAAGTAAACAAGGGTTACCCCGTCGTCAAATCTAGTAACGAAAATGGACAGTCTACAAGGGTATGAAACAAATCAGTCAACATATGACTTAGTGATATTTGTAACGCAAACAAGGTCATATAGTGACCGTAGAATTTGCGAAATGATGACTTTAAACGAGATTCGTTATACCTGCAACATCAACTTTTGGTAGTAGTTGGCCTCGCTTAAAAAATCATCATAATGCATGGCATGCCCTTGCGTATCGAATCAACTGATAGACATATACACCATAGAGCAGGCGATAGTGGTACATTACTAAAAAGAAAAGGAAAGTTGACGATTGCAAAGTCAAAGTCATCACGTTTATCATAATAATGTAGTTGTCAGTCTCCATTACAGTCAATATTAAGTAAAATATTTAATTGCAGTGGTAAAATTAGAAATTCATATCAAAATTAAGGATTATCTCCCTCAGGCATAGCTCTGATCCTTCGAAGTTTTTGGCCCCAATCTTTTGACACTACATTGATCACTTTTATCAAGTTTTACTTTCATGTTTCGGATTTCCAAACATTTCGGTTTGAGCATCACTGAGAGACATAATTTGTCGAAATGCGCATCTGGTGCATAAAATTGTACGTATATGATTTATATCCAAATACAAAGCACATCTGTCAGATTCTACGGTGTCCTTTATTTCGAGTTCGTCAGGATATATCAAATGGACAGAATTGTGAAAATTATGATTGTTAATTGATAAGACATCGTCTATATATCTATAAGTAAGGTTGAAGGACACGGCAAGTTTTTTGTTTTTATCCGTAACAGTTTGAACAAATTCCGCTTCGTATGAATATAAAAATAAGTCTGCCAATAAGGGGGCACAATTAGTGCCCATAGGAAAACCAACAGATTGTTGGAAGACATGGTCTCCAAAGACTACATAAATATTATCTATAAGAAACCCAAGCATGCTCTTAATATCTACTTCAGAGTACTTGTGTGGGCAATCAGAGTGGTTTCTGACAAAATATGAATCCTGTTTCCCAACGACCAGAAACTTGTATTTTCGGGTGCCGTTTTTGTTCAAAAAGTAATTATCAATTATCTGAAAAAGCCTAGATTTTAATTTATCGTGAGGAATTGTTGTATAAAGTATGGAGAAATCATACGTTTTGATGCAGTCAATTTTGGAAAAATCTCGTGACTTGAAATTTTCTATAAGCTCTTTGGAGTTTTTAAGAATCCACATATCTGCAATTGACCACCCTTCTGGAATATGTAGTGGAACAGTATCAATCTATCTTCTAAAATAAATAAAATGGTATTCTGAGAGGCCTCCTGGAGCTCTCGGATTTTACTCTCAGTTTTCTTCATCCATGCCTTGTACTTGTCTCCCCATTGTTTGTTCAGCTGTCAAAGTGTCCATTTACTGTAGCCAGTGCTGGTCTGGCAAATTGGCAAGTCATGATTTTCTGATAATTAGTAGCAGGCAATTTTAATTACTTCCTATCAACTACTATTCCAATAATCCTACGTCTGAATGCAAGTTCCCATGATTCATCAATCATGAATTCACTCAGTATTGATTTTTTGATAAACTTTTGGTCTGCCGTACAATTCCCGTAATACTTCATGTTAACAGTTAAGTATCAAGTAATTAAAAAGTGGGGGCTCTAAGGGCCAAAATCAGTCCCATCTAAAAAAAAAATATTTCTCTAACAGTTAATTATCAAGTAATTTAGATGATTGAAAATCTCCTACTTTCGGTTTAAAAAAATAGTTATTCCCGTTCCAAAATTATTCACAAGCCAATGAAATAATAAATAAATGCACCTTCATCAACAAAAATTGTTATCCACATACAAGATTTCATATAAACAATTTTGCAATTTACTTGAAAAAATAGATCTAATACAATGTATATGAATCATGGAGATTTTACTGATATTCTAAAGCTAATGCAAATATTGAATGTTTATTTTTAAGCCTAACATTTCTTCCCCCTTTATATACGAATGAGCATTCGCGCAGTAGTGGAGTGTTGTTGCCATAGAACCCAACATGAAACATAGTTGCTCTCCAACTAAGATGAACCTTAATACTTTAACACAAAGAATGCCCCCAAAACATTAAGTTAATCAAAGAAAAGAGAACATCTCTGCTTCATGCCTATGGCGTCACCTGCACTTCATTTTTAAATCACTTTACATATGAATTATTTGTTATTCTTTCAAGTTAAACCTATTTCATACAAAAATTAAAAAGATACATTCCTCTTCAATTATGGTCACAAAATATTTGGGTGGGTTTTTTTTATTCTAAATCCAACATCTGTCTTATAATCATGTAGTGTATCTTCATACTCAGTTTGAGTTTTCCATATCATTAAATGCTACTTTCATTTTCAAACATACCAATTAACACACTAAAAGAACCATAGTCATCCTAATTATTAGAAATCAGAGACATAACAAATAAACATATACGATATATATCTTTACCTAAAATGCCATTAATATATAGAAGTGTCTAAAAACTTCACCTACTTGGTTAAGGTGTACACATTAAAAAATATTTACCAAGTAATCTAGATTTTAAATTTTCCTTTATTTCTCTTACATCAAATTTAAATAAATGTTGACATGCTGTTACCATAGCATGCTACATAAAACCAAATTTTCTGCATACCCCTAGATAACCACAAGTCACAATTCTTCATAGGACTTGTACAATTTACATTCAGTTATGCTGTAAGATTTTGCTTTAAAAATAACTGCTTCTTGATGTGGATAACAAGATGTAAAGGCAAAGATAACAAACACTCACACACAGTGATCGATCTCGTAAGTCCCACATAGAATAAAAACAGGAGTTGGGCATACATGGTCCCCTGGACACACCAGAGGTGGGATCGGATGCCTTGGAAGAGTAAGCATCCCCTGTAGACCGGTCACACCCGCCGTGAGCCCATTGTCTTGATCAGGTAATCCGTAGTCAAATCAGTGTACGAAAAACGGCGTAACAATTGCTATGTAACACAGACAGTATTTGACCCAATGATAGACCATACTGGCATACTAAATCGCTATAGAACGACACTAGAAATTGCAAAATGCTGCCTTTAAACGTGACTGCTGAAACCCCTGCAACAACTTGTTTGTAAGTAACCTGTCTCGATTCAAAAAATTTCCATATGCAGAACAAGATAGCTCTTGCACATCGAGTAAGATGAGAGACATACACACCATATGCAGTTGAAGAAGGAGTGTTGCTACATAAATATGGGAAGTTGACGATGGAGAAGCTGAAATTGTCCTGTTTGTCATAAAGTTGAGCTGTTAGTCTGCCGTTAATGTCAATGTTCAATAAAATATCCAAGTATGAAGAAAACATGGAAGACTCTGTGGTGTCTTTTATTTTTAATTCGCTGAAAAGCATTATTATGAATAGATAAAACGTCATCAATATATCGAAATGTCGAATTAAAGGCCATCGCTAGAGATTTCTTCTAATATGTATATAAGCTTTTCAATAAATTCTGCCTCATAAGAATATAAAAACAGGTCAACTTCAGAGTACTTGAGCGTAGAATTTGAGTGAAGTTCAACAAGTACTAGTAATTGTTAGAATGATGAGGTCTTACAACAATCTGTTGGAATTTTCATGGGCATAAATTGTGTTCCTTTGTTACCATTCCAGCTCTTAAATTCTTACGAGGCAGAATTGGGTCAACTAGTGACTTCTTTAATATCAATATTATCAGACCATTCTTTTTAGATTGCTTACTCCGCTTACCTGAGCAAGTTACAGCGAATTACAAAAGACCGGTAGAGTTTTCAATTGCTGCTAGATTGATCAATAGACTTTACAATTTGGTCAACAAAGATTCACATTTGGTCTGAATTTAGGTCACAGAGTTACTCAGGTATGACAATGAAGTGACTACCTTTTCCCCAGTATGGGTGTGTTTATGATTATTCAATCATTTTGTTTCAATGTTCATGTTTACATATTTCTATGATTCAAATTAGTCAGTAATCAGGGCATTAATTAATTAAAAAAGAATTAAATGGCAATCAGGTTATTGTAGTAAAGGAATGTTTGCATGTATATTGTATATCTTAAATTATTTTCTATACTTTTCAATATTTGAAAAAAATATAATGCATGTAAATAAATATAATGCTTCGCTTTTGTCGAAGGTCCGTGTTGTCCAACACTCGATTTTGTATGGGTTTTTGGGGACAATGATTACGTTTTAATACTTTGTAACTTCGTCATTTTATATGTACTACTGTACAACTTTCAGGTGTGCTTTCAGATTTTATCAACAGAACGGTGTAGAAATTTTTAGTTTTCATTCTTAATTTGAAAGGGAGTGGGGGTGAGTTTAATTTTTTGCCTCTGTACTATATTTTCATGTGCTGAAAGTGATTATATTATATGATAATTAAATTGATATATTATAGGTATACTTCTTTTGGATAAAATGGAAAGAAAACCATTCTTTTCAGATGGAGATTATGCTGATTGCAAATTCCATCGTGTAATAATCTTTGGAACAAACAGGGTTTCTGAATAACTTATGGCAATCTTCAAATTGTCTGAAGATATACATGAAACATTAGGTCGATCAATATTTTATTTCTCCATAATTCATATTTGGATGTCCATCTTGTCCACTGGCAATAACGTGTTTAATTTGCTGAACAATACAAAACTCCAGTTTTCCCCGATTACATGTATTTCAGGAATGGAATCTCCCTCATTGTAAAGGTCAATAATTTCTGTCTTTGTTTCTTCAAAAATTTCTTTTCCATTTCTAAAATATCTCCCCAACTTATAAACTGAATAGGTGTAAAATTATTGAAGAAATACACTGCTGGGAGATAAGTATTGACCTTAAATACTGAAAGGCTTGCCTAGAATAGCATAAATTCTATTGGTCAAGCATTAACATTAGAAGGGGGTGTTTATGATTAGATTGACAAACAGGTGAATGGTACATGTGGTCAGTTTTAAGATTTCTTAATAAAAATTGGTGGGAGTTGAGCTAGAAATTTGCTAAATGTTTCCAACATGAAGGATTTCACAAGAAAAAACAACCCTGAAATGTATAATGCTACCTGAGAAACTACAGGAAGACTTGCATAAGACACTGAAATCAACTCAGATTTACCTGTGGAAAGCAATATATGCTTGAGTAACTCTGTGACCTAAATTCAGACCAAATGCGAATCTTAGCTGATCAAATTCTAAAGTAGTAGGCAATTGAAAACTCTGCCGGTCTTTTGTAATTCGCTGTAAGGAGTTTATGGCGGGTGTCACGGGTCAACATGGGATGATTACTCCTCCTCTGCATATTATCCACCTCTGGTATATACCCTGGAGTCTGTCATTGTCCAACTCTTTGATTTGTATTCAGTATAGAATTTACAAGATTGAGCATTGATATAATTATTACCTTAACTTTTCAACTAAGAAAATGTATATAATATAAGTCATATACGGTACCAATTTAATATTGCCAACTTACAAAGATATACAGACCAATTCTTAGTCATGAAATGAAACAAAGAGATAATAAAATGTGTATTCCTGTACACTGTTCTTCTTTTTTTCTCAGCTTATAGACTCTGCCTACCGAAGCTTTAGGAAACGATTAAGAAAAGGTGAAGATAACGAACGGTTGATTTCATTTAAAGCCAGCATTTTGTAAATTCTGTGGTCGTTTTCCACGTAACAATACAATCTGCCATTGGGTCAAAATTTGTCTGACTGATTTATAATTATCAATTGTTAGGGTGTTTCTTTATCAACTGATTTGACTATGAGGTACTCCGTTTACCTAATTAAGATAGGGCTGACGTAGGGTGTGATCTAGATCGTTACAAGGACCATAAATCTTGCTTAATGCTGACTTTATCGGTAAATACGACTGTTCAAACCCCTGCAACATCAACTTGTTTGTCAATAGCCTGTCTCGATTTAAAATCCGTTAAGCAGTACAAAGTTGTTGAAGAGCCATAGACACAATATGCTGGTGATAATGGAATGCTGCTACATAAAGCGTTTTTTTGTTCATGGTCGTTGTTGAAATTATATCAATTTTAAAACCTTATACAATATATATTCATGAATACATTACTACAACATTACACTACGTTTTGCCCAAGCATAGTCTATTGAACAATTGACAAAATGAGCTACTACAACCAGCATCACTGCGGACCAGAGGCCACTCCCTGTGATTGCTTGTTCCACACACCGGACGACAGTGTACATGACTTACTTCTTCTCACAAGCCATCCGGCTCTAGACAAGTTACCAGGGGCGCAGTGGAGCCAAGACCCTGGACAGCTTTAAAAACCAGCTGTCCGGTGCCGCCCAGCCGTAGACAACTTTGTGTTATTTTTAACTTTTTATCTATTTTAACGTATACTGTACATAGATGTTCACCACCTTCACAC
Source organism: Ostrea lurida (assembly GCA_903981925.1). Classification (NCBI taxonomy): domain Eukaryota; kingdom Metazoa; phylum Mollusca; class Bivalvia; order Ostreida; family Ostreidae; genus Ostrea; species Ostrea lurida. The sequence goes on from CAJDSM010021673.1 coordinate 49,031, forward strand.
GGAAGAAGAGAAGAAATGTCAGAAAAGGAATCTCCTCCTCCTGTTCGAAAAGAAATTTCCTCCTCCTGTTCGAGGTATATCTTGCTTCCTAGTGTATATAGACAGGGATTGCAGTGCTTCCAAACTTGTCGTTTCATGAAGTTTGCCCCCCCCCCCCTCTGTTGATCAAGCGATCAATTTTATAGCTTATCTTGCGAATTCGGGTTTTGCCTTTGCATCGGCTAAATGTTATTTGTCAGGACTTACTTATTTCATTAACTTGCATGGTTGGGAAAATCCTGTTGACTCCTTCATTATAAAGAAATTATATGTCAGGCTACAAAAAGTCTAATGTATCCCAGGATATTAGGAAGCCAATAACATTGTGTTTATTGTCTAGAATTCTTAATGTTTTACCACAGCTATGCTATTCAAGTCTTCAAGTAGCTCTTTTTCGGTCTGCATTCACATTAGCATTTTTTTTTCTACTAAGGGTGAGCAAAGTAGTGGCCTTAGGTGTTGATCATATGACCATTTCGGAAAATTCCATATCAGTTCTTATAAAAGCATCCAAAACTGACCAACTGGGTTTGGGAGCAGTTGTCCAATTCCATCGTTCAAATGATACATCACTGCTATTTCAGTCACTCCAGTATTTTATAGCCTTATGTTGTCAAATTCCTAGAGTATCTTATTTGTCACATAACAATATCAGTTTACATTTATGCTAAAAGAAGTCTCTGAAATCCTTGAAAATTGAGTCGCCTGCATTTAAAACCCATTCATTTCGAATTGTGGTGGAACTTACTTGCACTTGAAGGCTACCAGATGAGCATATTAAAACAATGGGCAGGTGGAACTCAGCTGCATAAAAGTCTTACATAAGGCCACTCTAGCCCATTAATTTTCACAAAGCATGAAAAATTAAAATTCTTATGGGTTCACTAATTTCTTTTGTCTATTTTATTTAGATTCCATCTGGATCATAGGCTCCTCTGTCATTCATTGGGCTCATCAGTACGCACTGCGATCCAATCAA
>CAJDSM010021677.1:2272-34517 GCA_903981925.1 Ostrea lurida
AGAACTCTTGTGTAGTGTTCAAATATAACAATGTATTAACTTTATGGATTGATGACTCCTTGAAACAGATAGACCATAAACTTCAAAGGCAGCAGCTAGGATGATACTCGATGCTGATCCTCATATTAGAATGGCTGGGATCGCTACCCGATTATGAACAAATCCAATTTTGCAAATATAACTTCTTGTTATACAAAGTTTTCTATTACATGAGCCCTAGTTAGTTAAATAATTTGCTTCCTACTAGATTTGACTACGGGTAATCCCGTTTACGTTATTTCGACTAAGGGCTCACGGCGGGTGTGACCGATCAGCAGAGGATGCTTACTCCTCCATGGCACCTGATCCTACCTTCGCTTTTGTCGGAGGTCCGTGTTGCCCTACACTCGATTTTGTGCATGTTTTTTGGATTGTGATTACGTTGACACGATGTTAACTTTTTGTATAGATTGAGCTGACGATCTTAATCTACGAGTAATAACGATGTATACCGCTTTCACTACTTGGATGTACAATTACTCTGGTATTGTTTGTACTAAGTTGATGTACAATTAGCTGGTATTGTTGTACTAGTTGGATGTACATAGATTACTTCTGAGGCTATTGTATTTTGAATTACAGTTGGATATATGACGAATATACTCATAGAGTAATTTAGTTTGATTAGCAGGAGTTTGATGTACATTACTCTGGGTGATATGTTTGTACCTAGTCTGTGTAATGTCTCAATATACTTTCAATTGGACATCGCCGTATTTTGAGGCTTCAGTCACTCTGCATTTGAACGGATTGCATATTTGGAATGTTGTCCGAACTGTATAAAGTCTGGTATATACGATGCTTCATCTGTCGGATCGTTTGTCAATGTATGGTGATAGACGTAATGAAGGCTGAGCCAATAATGGATAATGTTTTGTATGTTTCTGAGCCATCTTGTTATTTCAGGCCACATACAACCGCATCAGATAGTTACATATGAAGACACCCACAATTTACTCCTCGAGTAATTGTTATAGCTATTATTGCCTATTAGATTTTTTCGCCCACTACAAGTTTCTCAAGTTTTAAGTATCAAGTAAGAAAATTCGTTGAAGGCAAACGATATGGGTTTTTATTAATCATTTGCGTGTTGACTATAATTCATTATCATATCATTATTTCATGCAACACCTGTTCTGTGTTGTATTATGCCAATATTTTGTACATTTAATAACATTGTATTAAGATGTGTTTCTAAATTCTTAGTTGTCTGTTGAATCTTGTAAGTCCCAAACAAATATGGACAAACACGGACCCCTGGATACACTAAAGATGGCAATCCTTTGATATATAACCATAGCATAGCTTCGTTAACCGATAGAAAGGTAGATATCAAATATAAGACATGAGAATTACGCGAAACTGTTACGAACTTTGCAATGATAGCAATTCTTTTCAATATGGGCTAGATTTGCTAACTATGAGTGGATGAAATTTTGATATATTCCTGTCTATTAAATCTTTCCCGTTGCATGTATAAAATTTTTGAAACGTTTCCCAATAAACCTAAGTTACCGCACGTCATAGAAAGTACTACAGACGGACGGTCAGATGGACAGAGTGATTACTTTACGGTAGTCGTCGTATGGTTGAGCCTTATCTAGACGAGTTTTAATGTATGGAAGTCGTTCTCCATACCTGGATATATTGGTGCGTATGTAAAGGCAAAGATAACGAACAGTGATCAATCTCGAAAGTCCTAAATAGAATACAAAAACAAGAGTTGGGCAATCATGGATCCCTGGACACACAAGACGTAGGATCAGGTGTCTAGGAGGAGTAAGCATCCTCTGTTGATCGGTCACACCCGCCTTGAGCCCATAGTCTTGATCAGGTAAACGGAACTGCATTACACTGAAGTAACTAAATAAGTTGTGGATTGAAAGTGAAAGACAGTATCGACATTAACCTTTCAGTGATTACGAAACTCTACTAAATCAAACTCTGGTGCACTTTAAGTTTTTACTCACAATTTGTAACAATAAAACAAATTACATGTCAAAATCTCTCCAAAAAACTGTCATTGAAATTAATAGTAAATTTGAACTTGGCGATTATAACAATAGTGGTTTGTGCATGTCATTTCGGCTATTGATAGACAGAAGCATCTGCTATATTATTCTCAAATCCACGTCGAACTTACCATAAAATGGATACGCAGATCTCAAATTATCGTTTACATGAAGACAAGAATTTGGGGGGAAAGTTTTTACAACTGTCAGCTCATATTTCAAGAAATTTCTAGGAATTACGGTCTTTCATAGTCACAAAACATTTTAAAGTCCTTAAATGGTGTATTAAATCATATATTGTGGCATAATGGGACAGAAAGATATAAAGGTTCACTCCCTGCACGAGGAACTGTAAAACGTTAATGATGTACCAAAATCAGAAACATCACTCACATTGGCAGGAGTTTTATAGAGTAAATATCGCTGTTATCTTTAAATACCACACCAGTATACAAATGCAAATTAGCGCAAACCATCTGTCGACAAGCGAATTTTATTTTGAGAGTAATGGTTGTAGAATTTGGAGTTCTAAAGGCCTAAACTATATCATAACTACTAGTAATTCAAGGCACGTACATTGTATCTTCGATGCTCTAGCGTCCCCTTTCACGTACACTGTAACGTTGTATTCGTTTTTCAATGCGTTGCCACAATTAGCCTTCTCTTATACACATGTTAACTGAAAACAATGGGCCACGACAAGGTCACGTCACACTGAGGGAATAAGACTTGAGATAGGGTGTGCTTACTCTCATCCCCCATTCAGCCGCATTCTCTTTTATGGTGACAGATGACTGTTAAAAGGAGTACAGCATAAACTTTGGTATCCTCTAGAGTCTGATGACACACTGGAAACCACAAGTCAACTCAGTAATCGTCTGCATATGTTGATCTAGATACGACTTAGGATAAGGAGTGAGCTGTGGCATTTGTTCTTATTTTGAACATTTCATCATTTAATTCTATAGAGAAGCTGCTACATTGAACTTAATAAACCTTAATCGATATTACTATTACGTCTTTTTCCCCAATTTAAAGGGTTAACTTAGAATATAGGTTAGAAAAATATAGAAGATGAGTTAATGTGACGATATCTTCAAATATAGATTTGATGTGAAATTGATGAATTAATTGTTTTGTTAATATCATTTTATACCAGTGAAGAAAGTGCTGTAACTTTTCTTTGTTTGTAAGGCCCATATTACAACTGTGTCTTCAGGGAAGTTGGTTTCAATTTTTACATTGGTAGTCAAACTTATTTGCTATACTCTAACAAAGATTTTTTTTTTCAAAATCGCGTTTCTGTTTCGATATGTCCAGTGGGAATAATCAATGAGTTAACGCCACACAAAATTTCATAATTGTAGGCCAGTAAATTGTTTATTAACCATTATCCTTACTCCTCACTAAAAGTAACTGCCTATTGAAGAAGAAACGATAAATTAAAGGACTAGCTGTTTTCTTCATGGGCAGCAGCAGCTTCAATAAAATAATCTAGAAATATTATATCTTTGGCATCAATCATCCAAGAATCAATCTTCCAGAACATCAGTCAACTTCAACGCACACTTTTGAAAACGACTTAGATAGAATGCTGTGGTTCTTCACTTGATAATATCTATGCTAGTCTTTTCGTGATTCAGATCCTCAAAGCCAGTTCCTTTGTTAATTCCAATGGGAAATGAATCATGGCTCCTTTATTTGGCTGACCTGTTCTTGTTTTTCTTAGAAGCGAAGAATTTATTCAAAATTTTGCGATACAAATTATCACTAAGTCATTTGTTGACTGACTTTGTTTCATTACCATTTGTTAGACTGTCACTTTCGCTATAGATTTTTAGACGACGGGAAAAACCTGTTTACTGTGTTTCGACTACCGGGCTCACGGCGGGTATGACCGTGTGCAAGAGGATGCTACTCCTCCATGGCACCTGATCCTTGGCCTTCGCTTTTGTCGGAGGTCCCTGTTGCCCTACACTTCAACTTTGTGTATATGTGTGTTTTTTTGGGACTAATGATTACGTTTAACACATTGTTTACTTCGCCAATTTATAATTTCAAAGTTTCTTAAGAAAAAATCGTCATTGTGACTTTGAAGTCGACATTTTTTAGATAGTGTATATTGGACGATGCTTTTTTCTGTTAACTAACAGTTCGCTTCATGTCTGTAGTCGATTGTTGATTTCAAGTGAACTCCAAAAATGAAAGATACATCAGAGTATATCTTTCTGCTTCTTATTGAGAGAGTAGTAACCTGGTATAGTGATACATGTTCAGTTGAAATGAAACGGGGCTAGAAAGATTGATCTGTTTGATCTCTCTAGACGTTAATTCAATTGTTACATGGAACTACTAAAAATAACTCTTCACGTAATGAGCATGCGTAAAGAGCATTGCATGATTATCAAAAAGGTTCGTCCAGAAAAGTGTTGCACTGCTTAAAATGACTTAGAATCAAGATCAACTTCAATTAAATTCTTTTCCGACCACTGCTGCTGGTATTGATAATAATTTTAATTTTATTGTAACACTCATTTTGATTTGGTTCATTTGCCTGTAGCAGCATCACTATAACATATAATCTAACTTGCGTTTTATTCCCGCTACATGATGTCCTAGAATGACGTCGATTAAATGATTTAATTGTCTTTGTTTGCTACGGCAAAATTTCGGTCCGCCTCATGAAAAATCTTTTTTCTCGGCAAATTATTATTACAAACGTTAATGCCAAATGACGTCCATTCTAGGACATCATGTAGCGGGAATAAAAAGCGCAAGTTAGATATATATGTATAGTGAATGCTGCTAAAAGCAAATTTGAACCAATCAAAAATGAGTGTTACCAGGTTTAAAATTAAAATTATTTATCAATATACAGCGCAGTGGTCTTGAAAGATTTAATTGAAGTTGATCTTTATTCTAAGGCATTTAAAGCAGTGCCAACCAATTTATTGGAAGAACCTTTTTGATATCATGCTGCTCTTTACGCATGCTTCATTATCCGTGAAGAGTATTTTTAGTAGTTTCCATTGTAACCAATTGAATTAACGTCTAGAGAGATCAACAGATCAATCTTCTAGGCCCCCGTGGTTCATTTTCACTGACCAGTATACACTGATTACCAGGTACTTTACTCTCTCAAATAAGAAGCCAGAAATGATATACTCTGATGTATCTTTCATTTTGAGTTCACTTGAAATCACAACTCGACATACAGACATGAAAGCGAATACTGTTACGTTAACAGAAAGAAAAGCATCGTTCAATATTACACGTATCTAAATGTCGGACTTCAATCACAATGACATTTTATTCCTTAAAAAGAAACTTTTTAATATAAATGGGGGCGAATAAACAATGTGTAAACGTAATTCATAGTCCCAAAAAAAACACACATATACACAATAAAAGTTGATGTGAGGGCAACAGGGACCTCCCGACAAAAGCGAAGGGCAGGATCAGGTCCATGGGGGAGTAAGCATCCTCTTGCTGGACCGGTCATACCCGCCGTTGAGCCCGTAGTCGAAACACAGTAAAACAGGGTTTCCCGTCGTCAAATCTTAGTACGGAAAGTTGACCAGTCTTAACAAAAATGCGTATTGAAACAAGTCAGTCCAACAAATGACTTAGTGATAATTTGTAATTCGCAAATTTTGAATAAAATTCTTGCTTCTAAGGGAAAAACAAGACAGGTCAGCCAATAAAGGAGCATGATTTTCATTCCCATTGGAATTCCAAAGGATGCCTTGAGGATCTGATCACGAAAGACTACATAAGATATTATCAATGAAGAACCCCAGCATTCTATCTATGTCGTTTTTCAAAAGTGTGCGTTGAAGTGAATTGATGTTTTGAAAATTGATTCTGGGCTATGATTTGATGCAAAGATATGAATATTTTCCTAGATTTCATTTTATTGAAGCTGCTGCTGCCCATGAAGAAAAACAGCTAGTCTTTAATTCATCCGTTTCTTTTCATAGCAGTTTACTTTTAGTGAGAAGTAAGGATTAAATGGTTAATAAAGCATTTACTGTCCCTTATTACAATTATGAAATTTGTGTGCGTTAACTCACAATTGATTTTTATTCCAACTGACATATTCGGAACAGAAACGCGACTTTTTGAAAAAAAAAATCTTTGTTAGAGTATAGCAAATAAGTTTGACTACCAATGTAAAATTGAAAACCCAACTTCCCTAAGACACAGGTCTGTATAAAATGGGCCTTAAAACAAGAAAATGTTACACACTTTTTCGTCAACTGGTATAAAATGATATACAAAAACAAATTAATTTTCATCAATTCACACAAAAAATTCTATATTGAACCGTTGATCGTCATCATTAAAATCACTTTACTATATTTTCTAAACCTATATTTCTAAGTTAACCACTCTTTAAATGGAGGAAAGACGTAATAGTATATCGATTAAGGTTTATTAAGTTCAGTAGCACCTTCCATAGAAATTAAATGATGAAATGGTTCAAAAATGTAAGACAATTTGCCACAGCTCACTCCTTATCCTAAGCGGGGTACTAGATCAACATATGCAGGACGATCTACTGAGTTAGACTTTGTGGTTTCCAGTGTGTCAGCAGACTCTATAGGATACCAAGTTATTGCTGTACTTCCTTTTAACAGTCATCTGTCACCATGAAAAAGAGAATCGCGGTGAAGGGATGAGAGTACGCAACACCCCTTCTCAGTCTTTATCCCTCAGTTGACCGTGCACCTTGTCGTGGGCCCCATGTTTCAGTTACATGTGAATTAAGAGTATAAGTGTCAATATGTGGCAACAAATCCATGGAGCGGTGAAAGATGAGTTACGCATAGCGACACGTTACAGTGTACGTGATGAAGGGGCGCCGCAGGTGTACAGCAATCCGCGCCTTCAGATACAATGTACCGTGCCTGAATTACTAGTAGTTATGATATAGTTTAGGCCTTTAGAACTCCAAATTTCTACAACCATTACTCTCAAAAATAAAGATTCGCTTGTCGGACAGATGGTTTGCCTAATTGCATTTGGTATACTGGTGTGGTAATTTTAAAGATAACGCGATATTTAACTCTATAATACTCCTGCCAATGTGGAGTGATGTTTTCTGATTTTGGTACATCATTACGTTTTACAGTTCCCTCGTGCAGGGAGTGAACCTTATATCTTTCTGATCCCATTATGCCACAATACTATGATTTAATACTACCAATTTAAGGACTTTAAAATGTTTTGTGACTATAAAGATCGTAATTCCTAGAAAATTTCTTGAAATATGAGCTGACAGTTGTTAAAACAACTTATCCCCCCCCAAATTCTTTGTCTTCAGTGTAAACATAATTTGTTTAAAATGATTGTAGATCTGCGTATCCATTTTATGGTAAGTTCGACGTGGATTTGAGAATAATATAGCAGATGCTTCTGTCTATCAATAGCCGAAATGTACATGCAACAAACCACTATTTTATAAATCGCCAAGTTCCAAATTTACTATTCTAATTTCAATTGACAGTTTTTTGGAGAGATTTTGACATGTAATTTGTTTTATTGTTACAAATTGTGAGTAAAAACTTAAAGTCACCAGAGTTCTGATTTAGTAAGAGTTTTCGTAATCACTGAAAGGTTAATGTCGATTTACTGTCTTCATTTCAAATCCACCAACTTATTGAGTTACTTTTCAGTGTAATGGCAGTTCCGTTTACCTGATCAAGACTATGGCTCACGGCGGGTGTGACCGATCAACACAGGATGCTTACACCTCCTGCACCTGATCCCACACTGGTGTGTCCAGGGATCCAGATGGTTTGCCCAAACTTCTTGTTTTTGGTTATTCTATTTTGGACTTTCGAGATTGATCACTGTTCGTTAATCTTTGCCTTTACATTTACGCACCAATTATATCCAGTTATGGAGAACGACTTCCATACATAAAAACTCGTCTATGATTAAGGGGCTCAACCATACGACGACTACCGTAAAGTAATCACTCTGTCCATCTGACCGTCCTCTGTAAGTACTTTCTATGGAGTGTCAGTAAACTTAAGGTTTATTGGGAAACTTTCATAAATGTTATACATGCAACGTGGAAAGATTTAAGAGACAGGAATATATCAAAATTTCATCCACTCATTTGTTAGCCAAATCTAAGCCCATATTTGAAAGAATTTGCCTATCATTGCAAAGTTCGTAACGTTTCGCGTAATTCTCTTTCTTATTATTTTGATATCAACACTCAACTTATGACAACGGGACGAGTTCAGCTTCTCCACTTCGTCCAACTTCCCATATTGTGTACAATATTCCCATCATCACCTGCATTATGTGTGTTATGTCTCTCAACTTAATTCGACACGCAAAGAGCTTGTTCTCGTATGATCAGATTTTGAAACGAGCAACCGTTTATTACAGACAATTTAGTTGTTGCAGGGGTTTTGAACATCGACGTTTTAAAGTCAGCATCGATTCTATGGCTCGTTATAATATACTTAGTTTACCATGAAAACCTTACCATTGCAGCCAAATTGCTGTCTTGATGTGTTTCATAGCCATGTTAAGCCGTTTTTCACACACTGAGTTTGATTTACGGATTGTTCCGTTTACCTGATCAAGGACTATGGCTCACGGCGGGGCGTGACCGGTCAAACAGGGATGATTACTCCTCCTAGGCCACCTTGATCCTACCTCTGGTTGTGTTAAGGGGTCCGTGTTTGCCCAACTCTTGTTGTTTGTAATACATCGTTTATAACGACCATATGCGGGTGCTGACTTTAAACGTGATTGTTTCAAACCCCTGCAAGATCAACTTTCTCTCGTACGTAATAAACCGTGTCTCCTGCTTGTATCAGATAATCTCTGCATACGATAGAGAACAAAGCCTCTATGCGTAACTTCCTCGATCTGAGTCAGTGTGTGTATCACAACACAATATGTACAGGGGCTCGACTTTCAATATTGTAATACAGTATGGAAGTTCGGTCGATGGAGTGAACGCTTGCGCAACATTCGGTCTGCCTGGCGTTGTGCCTTTAATAGGTTTGAGTTAGTCAAGTTTAGTGCGTTATGTCAATGTTCTCACTATAAATAATCCATAGTAGCGAAGCAAGACACGAAAGAACTCTGGGTTGTCCTTTATTTTCTAGTTCACCTGGATATATTGACATCTGACATATGAATGGAAATTCATTATAATTGATAGATAAAAGTCGTCATTATATCGAAAAATGTTGAATTACAAGGCACCGCTAGAGATTTTCTTCTTTTCATTGTAGAAGCTCTTGAATGAATTCTTTCTGCGCTCACTAGGTCCAGCTAATAGAGGAGCAAAATTTGTGTCCGTTTAAATTCCAGCAGACTGTTGGAAGACCTGATTGCCAAAAACTACAAAGATATTGTCAATGAGAAACTCCAGCACTGGTCTAATATCAACTTCAGAGTACTTGTTTGTAGAATCAGAGTGGAGTTTAACAAAATACTTTTTGGAATGGCTGATCACTAGATAAGATTTCCTTTTTTTCCCCATTTTTGTTAAAGAAGCAACTGCTATAATGTTACAAACTTGTCTTTAATTTATCGTGCGGGATGGTCGTGTGAAGTGTTGAAAAGTCATATGTTTTGATGTTGTTGATATGTGTAAGGTTCTGGGATTTCAAATTCATTAGAAGTTCTTTAGAGTTTTTTAGAATCCACATTTGATTTACACCACTTCTGGCATATGTAGTTTCACAATACGTCTGAAATTGCTCCTTGACAGCTGTCAGCATTTTCGTGAGGAGCAAAGACAGGGGTTTGGTGGAATTTTCTGAATTTAGATTGAGTTAGTAGATGTAATTATTAACATATGTGTCTGACGAAATATAAAGCATGCTTTTCGAAGAGTTATGATAAAGCTGGTACGGTATTGATGTAATTTCCGGGGTCAGACATTACTTCTTTTCTTTTATATGTATTCCTGCAGACTTTTACGCACTGATACGAGATAGAAAATACAGAGCTCTACTGTCCTATGTTCTTTGATGAACTAAACAAAATCAATGATTACCATGCTGAAATAAAGTTTTTAAAGAGGCTCTGCGCGACAACTAGCCCAAGTATTATGATTTTTTTTCTGACGGACATCAAAGTAGCAATATGGTTTCCGGGCTCTAGGCCTTGTGCTACTTGGTGCTTTTTTCAATTCTCTTGAAACTTGAAGTTTATTTTATGTCTGATGCATCTGGTGTGTCAAGGGGTCCGTGTTTACCCAACCCTTGTTTTTGCATTCTTGTTGGGACTTACGAGATTGATCACTGTTCGTTATTTTTGCCTTTATATTAGGCTTTTCATCGTGGGTAGGGGGTATTCAAAATTTTTAAAAAAGATACTTGGGATTTTCAAAAAGTTTTTAACGTTGTGTTTTCCTTGTAATAATTCTATGTAGGGGAAAAAGTTCTGTAGATAACAAACAGCAATGTTTGATAGACTCGTAGACAGACATACTGCAATATTATTGTCTGTGAATACAAATTTGAATGTTAAATATTGAAATCGAAATGTTTTGTTTGATGTGAACGTTGTACTTAAACAACAGTTAAACTCCTCTTGAACTACGAGTGACTTGAATAATGATTTTGAATTATTTTAAGAAGTGATTTGGAGTTCTTTGTACGACCAGACTGTGACTTGTATGTTCTGACGAAATGTTAACCCTGGGACTTTTAATTTTGTCTTTTATGGAGTTATTTACAAGGTGAAATGTTGGCTTCAACATTAATATGTATGAATTTGTAGTCCGTCAATGAAGGAGATGAAAATGATAGATCGACACATTAATCAAACAAATGAGCAAATTGTTGACAAATCTAAGTTTTATATAAAGCTCAAATTTTAATAATAAAAAACAAAAGATAAAGCGAGAATGCATCACAAGTATAAGAACATAAGGAAAAACATATCACGTTTTAAACAGTAAATCGTTTTTGAAAATGGTGAATATGATGGAAAAGTTGTTTTTTTTTTCATTGTGATTCATAGACCTGGTATAAACCTTTACCTGACGGATTCTATACAAAAACAAACTTTGTTCCACCTTTATCCCATTTAAATGTGGTTGGTGAGGATATTTTATGCATACTAGGATTTCATTTGCATTGACAAGGTCAAATACAGCTATTTATGAAATTTAGAAATCAACAGTCGTAGTAGCGCAGTCAGCACATGGTTCCCTGGTCACGACATAATGGAGTCGATTTAGCGATTTCGTTATATACATGACTGTAAGAATTGGAAGTGAACGTCTTGGGGTTTTCGCATTTATAAAAATAAGACCTTAAAAAGTCATCGGCAAGCTAAAGAATCCTCACTACTTAACTCTGAACAACTAAATCAACAGGGATGCAATGATGAGTTGCAGGATTGATTGATTTATTTATTTTCTCCAGCCATGTGGAGGATTTCCCCCATTTATATTATGACGTCACAATTAGCACATATTTAAGCCAATGAACCGCGAATGTTTTTCTTCGTGCTAACGCCTGTCGCGACACGTTAAGTCGTATCCAAAGAGACCCGTAATTATCGCTTCTAAATGCCCATCGTTTGGTGAAGGAGCAATCGCTACAGATGTTTGCGTCTTGAGTTTCAGCAGTGATGGCACGAGTGGGGCTCGAACCCACAACCCCAAAGTCGTTAGATACCGCGACCATCTTGAGTTGCAGTAACACAGACTCTGAATAGAGTGCAACTTCAAAATCATCCAAGCATAAAATTAAATGGTCGTAAACATCCAATATGTTGTGCTTACACTTCTACCATTGATGTATGTACATTCACCGAATCTTTTTCTCTTATATTTCTTTTTGAAATTGGCATTGCCTTCATCATACAATGAATACATGTAAGTTGCAAAACTATCTGTTCCCGTAATCATTACCAAATATTGATGGTCGTCAAGGTCAAAGGTGGCATTTACCATTCCTTTTAAAGTACCTAAATGGTCAACAATAATTATGATACTTCGGTACTTAAATCTAGTTTATAGTTTTTAAATATGCGTTAAAATATAAACAATAACATATAAAATGGCGAATTAAACAATGTGTTAAACGTAATCATAGTCCCAAAAAGCATATATACAAAATCGAGTGTAGGGCAACACGGACCTCCGACAAAAGCGAAGGCAGGATCAAGTGCCATGGAGGAGTAAGCATCCTCTGCTGACCGGTGACACCCGCCGTGAGCCCGTGCTTTCTTTGTTGGTTCATAACCCACTTTTAAAGTGGGCTAAGAAAACGTTTTATGCAATGATTTCAGTACTTAAATCTGACCTTTTTATGTCCTTTATAATGCAATGATTTCTACCTTTAAATGCTTTAACTTTCTTGTCTTCCTATCAGAATTCATCGATAAAAAATTAAAATAAAAAAAAATGGAGGAAGGATTCTTGTCCTTTGATCGCTAGTTATGCTTGACATTCTTTTGAATATCGTATACAGCTTCACGTATACGTAAAACAAATATATGCAGAAGATGATGATTCTTTCCGCATTCTCCGAAATAACGATACAGTGCTTTGATAATGGCTTAAATCAACCACAGTCTATCAATAAATTATGCGTAGGAAGAATAATTTTCACGATAAGTGCATCGATAGCACAAAAGGGTTTAGAGATCATACGATAAGTCCATAAATAACAAATGATGCTAAGATTCAAGGGGCATTGTGATTGCCGGTACGCATTTCCGTAATCAAAAAAGAAATCTTACGAAATTAAGTAATAAGAAGGAAATATCTTCTAATCATGGAAATATTAATTGGCGTCAACGAGGTCGATATATTCGGCCTTTACCTCATAGCAATCAATTTCAATAACATAAACTTTAAATCATAGTATTTAATTCCCAAGGTAAAGGAAAAAATAGATAATTAAATTACAAACCAAAATTAAAAAAAAAAAATCCAACAAACAAACAAACAAAAACCCAAAACAAACAAACAAAATAAAAAAAAATATACAAATCAAATCATACAAAACATAACGAATAAATGTTTTGTTCGATTGTTTATGAGAAATACAAATTATCCAATGCTTCCAGCAATGCACACATTTACTACTGATACGGCTATAAACTTTCTTCAGAAGTTCTAACACTTTGTTTTAATCAAAATCTATACACATGGTGACATGTACCATATACTATTTATTCATACCAATATGACCTGCCATTGAGTCAAATGCTGTCTAATGTGTTTCATAGCCATAGTTAAGCCATTGTTCACACACTGATTTGACTGCGGACTGTTCCGTTTGCCTGATCGAGACTATGGGCTCACGGCGGGTGTGACCGGTCAACAGGGGATGCTTACTCCTCCTAGGCACCTGATCCCACCTCTGGTGTGTCCAGGGGTCCGTGATTGCCCAACTCTTGTTTTTGTATTCTATTTAGGACTTACTTGTATTTATGTTTTGCTTGTTTTTGTCATCTTCTTATACTGTATAGTTTGTGTGTAATGTTACACTTAATGTTCAGTCAAAACATTTTGAAGTTTACCATGTTGCTCACAGTTTGGTTTGAGAAAGTACCATGTTGCTTATTTTTTGATCCGCAGTGCTTGTTGAAATGTATTTGTTAGGGACCTGCGCACGCTAAATCAAATAAAATGTGCTCTTATACAGTTGTAATATCTTTTCACTTACAGATGTGTATGGTAGGCCTATAGCGAATGGATCACTGCTCGTTATCTTTGCCTTTATATGGTAATTTCAACCAGAAAAAAATGCAATCCGTTGTTTTTACCAATTAAGGTGCATTCCTCGGTCAGAATACGACGTTGCACATCAAAGACAATAATGGAGAAAAATGCAGTTCTGTCCTATTCTAAGTGGTATAAAAATAGTTTTACCTCTATCATATGAATCGCTGCAAACAGGCGAGGTTTTGTGGAGATTTTGATCTGTAGTCGACACACTAGACAACTGCTGAAAAAACAGGAGCATGGGAATATAGGTAAATCCAGGGTCGTATCAAAACGTGCAGCTTTTGCAAAGCCTTTATGAAATAACATGAAAAAATTAACATTAATATTCCTCTCAAAATGTTAGGGATCTCTTTAACATTTTTAACCACAGATATTTGTCATTAGAATGGCCTTTCTAAAAACAATGTAACTGCAACACTACAATTTCATCATTCTGGGAGTCTAAAACCACAGGAAACCTTCATTACAACCACCTACTTTAACTCGAACCCAATTATTCAAAGATGTAAGAGATGGAGTGGGACTACATAATGAATTGTACATGTACAAATGAATGTAATGTTGAGGTAAGACATTCATGGACAATGTTTCGGTGGTTCATAGTTACATGGATGTATGCTGCAATTTATAGATTTCAGTTTCTCCATCGTCAACTGCCCATAATTTTGTAGTAATATGCCATCATCACCTGCATATGGTGTGTGTCTCTCTCAACTTATTCGATATGGTTTTAAAGGCAGCATTTCGCAAATTATATGGTCGTTATAACGACTTAGTTTGCCAGTATGGCCTGTCACTGGGTCGCTATGATGACCTTGTTTGCGATTACAAAGTATCACTAAGTCATATGTTGACTGATTTGTTTCAGACCCTTTGTTAGACTGTCATTTTCCTACTAGATTTGACTACGGGTAATCCCGTTTACTTTATTTCAACTACGGGCTCACGGCGGGTGTGACCGGTCAGCAGAGGATGCTTACTCATCCATGGCACCTGATCCTGCCTTCGTTGTTGTCGGAGGTCCGTGTTGCCCTACACTCGATTTTGTATATGTTTTTTTGGATTATGATTACGTTTAACACGATGTTACCTTCGCCTATTTGTTGTTATCTAACGCGTTTCATAGCAATTGTTAAGCCTTTTTCATACACGGATTTGACTACGGATTACTCCGTTTATCTGATCAAGACAATGAACTCACGATGGGTGTGACCGGTCGACAAGGGATGCTCACTCCTCCTAGACACCTGATCTCACCTCTAGTGTGTCCAGGGGTCCGTGTTTGCCCAACTCTTGTTTTCTATTTTTGGGACCTACGAGATTGATCACTGTATGTTATCTTTGCCTCTATATGAAAATGTCATCAATCTCATAACTCTTAAGAAATACAAAATTAAGAGCTGGATAAACACGGTCAAATGCGTATACCATACCAGAGGTGGGATAAGGTACCTAGGAGTACATACCCCCTGTTGACCGGTCACACCAGCAGTGAGCCCTTAATCTTGATCAGGTAAAGGAGTAATCCGTAATCAAAACAGCTCAACAATTGCTATGAAACACGTCAGACAGCTTTTGACCCAAAGGCAGGTTGTACTGTCAAACTAGATCGTTATAACGACCACAGAATTTGCGAATTGCAGATTTCTAACGTGACTGTCCAAACTCCTGCAACATCAACTTGTTTGTACGTAGCCTGCCTCTACTGATACAATAATCATATACATAACACGCTCTTGCGTGTCGAATCAGTTGAGAGACATAAACACCATAGAAATGTTTCTACATGAATAAGGGATGTTGAAGATTGAGAAGCTGAAATCATCCCATTTGTCATTACGTTAAATTGCTAGTAAATAAAATGAAACAAAAGGTTTTATCAAATATAAATCTTATACGGTACCAATTTTGATGCACCAGATGCGCATTTCGACAATTCATGTCTCTTCAGTGATGCTCATACCGAAATGTTGGAAATCAGAAACATATAGAACTGAAATTTATAAAATGGCGTGGTAACAATGTATAAAACGTAATCATAGTCCCCAAAAAACATATACAAAATCGAGTGTAGGGCAACACGGACCTCCGACAAAAGCGAAGGTAGGATCAGGTGCCATGGAGGAGTAAGCATCCTCTGCTGACCGGTCACACCCGCCGTGAGCCCGTAGTCGAAACAAAGTAAACAGGGTTACCCCAAAGACTGGAACCAATTACGTTGAAGGATCAGAACTATGCCTGAGGTAGATAATCCTTAATTTTGAAATAAATTTCTAATTTTACAACTGCAATTAAATATATGTCCGTATTTTCAAGTTAGTAACAAAGCACATAACTACTGGGCTGTAGAGACCCTCCGGGACTAAAAATCGACCAGCAAAGGCCTAGACCCACGATACAAAAATACTAGGGTTGTAGAGATATAACTGAAAATAGTTTCATAATACAGCTCGTCTGTTTATATGAAGCTTTTTCCAAAACGAGCTGAGTGTTGACCATGTGACTCTCTTCTTAGCTTACCATATACTATTCCTCTACCAAGAGTTATAGTTTCTGTCTCCCCTCTTCCAGGGGAGACAAATTGTTTTTGTACTTTCTGGCCGTCTGTCTGTCACAAAATCTCGCGAGCGCTTCTCTCCTAAACGCTTATCAGATAGACTTGAAACTTTGTACAATGCTTCCTTGCCATTTGTAGATGTGCATATTGTCAGGACAGGAGGATCCAATTATTTTCCTTCAAGTTATGGTGGATCCAACAGTGGTGGAGGATGTAAAATACACAAAATCTCGCAAGCACTTCTCCTCTAAACCGCTTATCAGATAGACTTGACACTTTATACAGTGCTTCCTTGCCATTTGTTAGATGTGCATATTGTCGGGACAGGAGGATCCAATTATTTTCCTTCAAGTTATGGTGGATCCAACAGGGGTGGAGCAAAATTCTCGCGAGCGCTTCTCATCCTAAACCGCTTATCAGATAGACTTGAAACTTTGTACAGCGCTTCCTTGCCATTTCTAGATGTGCATATTGTCGGGACAGGAGGATCCAATTATTTTCCTTCAAGTTATGGTGGATCCAACAGGGGTGGATGGTGTAAAAACATTTAAGATTGACAGGAATGAATATGCTAACATATTTAAACACAAGCATATTCAAGACAGGATCGAGGATCCAATAATTTTCCTTCAATTTATGGTGGATCCAACGGGGGTGGAGGATGTAAAATAAGTTGTGAACACTTCTCATTCTATATGGTCTATCAGATAATCTTGAACTTGGCTTCATACCATGAAGTACATAAACAAGAGGAATACTACAATATTGCTCATATCAATTTTTAATACTTCTTCCATTCATCTCATCAATTGCACAAAATACTGTGACAGTGTCAATGTTCCTGCTCAAGCTTCCTCCTCCATACCAGGCACATATATTAATGGAGGTTGTCGTAATTTAGAGCAATTTCAATTTGGGGAGGAGGGGAGACGTTTGTTTTTAATAAAAACAAATTATATCTATATGTAAATTGGCAAGTTAACATCGTGTTAAACGTAATCATAATCCAAAAAAAACATCCGACAAAAGCGAAGGCAGGATCCGGTGCCATGGAGGAGTAGAATCCTCTGCTGACCGGTCACACCCGCCGTGAGGCATTAGTCGAAAGAAAGTAAACGGGGGTTAACCGTCGTCAAATCTAGTAGGAAATGACAGTCTAACAAATCTATGCTCATGCCAGAATAGTTGGTTTTGTATTATCAATATGTGTGCAGTTATGTTTATTTGTCTAATAAAAACATGCTCATCAATTTGATTAAAACAAGGCGTATGGCAGGCAATAATGACAAATTGATATTTGATGTCAAAATTTTGATAGTAACGAAACACCTCGTTATCAATTATTTTGATGAGGTACTTGTTTTCTTATACATATATTACCAAGGTATAAATAAGTGGAAGCTAGGGATAATTTGCATAGTGCAATTTGCATAAGCCTTTAAAATCAAGGTTAGTTTAAAAATAAGCTTAACTATGAACTTTTTATGTCCTTTATAATGCATTTATTTCTTAACATATCGCCATTTATTTTATTTCTTTAGATAAAGATACTAGCTCATGCAAATATGAAAGTTTACTGTTTAAACAAGATTGGGTTGTTGATTTTTAAAATATTATTTAGGTATAAAACATCATTTACTTATCAAACATTTATTCATAAAATAGAACTTAGTAATACAAAATTAGCTATAAAACATTATTTAGTGATAAAACATTTAGTTATCATATTTTTTAGGTCAACACGATGATTTAGAAATTTGAGAAGTACAATGTACAATATTCACCGAGCCCGAAGGGAATACATGTATTTTATTTCGAATGTGTATAAATCATCGTATTGACCGATAAAGCAGCAATAATTGTTTTATTATATGATTAAAAACCCTTCAAGATTATTATTTGATTTAATTGTAAGGAGGTGAATCGACTGATCGCGGTGAATTGACTGATATCCAAAATAGTAGAAGTCAATAAATCCTAATATTCACAAGGAGGGTCACGTGGAGGTGAATATGCGGAATTATTGACTTCTACTTAGTTAGATAGCAGCCAGCCAGAGAGCTAGGAAGTATTCAATCATATATATAATAAAAAACATTATTTAGTTACTGAGTATAAATTATTATTTAGTTATAAAACATTATATGTATGTAGTTATAAAACATTATTTAGGTATAATACATGGTTTAGTAATAATAACATGATTAAGAAGCAATGGCGTTATTAATGAAACCTATACGATTCCATAGATGGGCGATGTTTCTTAGGTCGTCATCAAATTAAAAAAACTGAAAAGAACTGACATGTGTCGGAAAATGTAACTTTTAACTGTCAGTGTCAAGAGTAACACAGCACGTGGTGTGTGGTGTTTTAATATTGCCCTATACTGAAAGTAAAACAGAAACCTGAAGCCCGTAATATTTTTGTCTGTTAGAATAATCTCCAAACCATAACGACAATAGGTAGGACCAAACCACAACCAAGAGATGAAAAAAAAGTTTAGGGTCCATTATGATCTATTATAGAGATAGCACGTCGGAAACATTCAAATCTGGCCATGTATATGTTTGTATACTATCTCTAATTTTTTAAATACAGCGGTTGAAGAATATTTTTTTTTTCTCTCTTTTTTCTTTCTTGTAAATGGTACCAATCTACAGTGAAGCACACATACTGTAAATGTTTTAATACAACATATACATGTATGTAATAATTTACAATACAACATATACATGTATTTAATAATTTACAATTCAAAAAATTACATCAGAAAAAATGATGAAAAAAAGTACAAGATTGTTTTCAGTTTCATTTATAGCAAATTTTAAGCTAAATTTTATAAAATATTGTCATTTTTGTTTCCACCAATGAAATTCCATTGCAAAATACTATTCAATCACAGTGATAGTCAATCGATTTGAATTCAATAAAATAAAATGGAAGACTTAAGAGATAATTCATTTAAGAAACTCTTTCAAGGATATCGATCTTTGATGTTGGGGAGGGGGGGGTCCTCTCCAGTCAATTCTAAACGAATTAAGAAAACCCGCTTTTTTCTTTTTATGGATTAATTTTAGCGAACGTCACTAAAATAGAAAAATATGCTCATCTATAATCATCCCGCACAAAATGGCGAAAATGTGGGTCCTTATGAATCACAACGTTTATAAAGATGATTCATTTTATCGTTATCCTTTTGTTTGTTATTTGTTTAGCCAATGACATTTTTAAGGCAATAAGACTTGATATCATGTTCCAATGGTCTGTAAATGAAATATTATCGGTCTAGTGTATCTTTCAATCGTAAAAGGAAGATACATGGGTTTTGTTTTTTCCATCACAATTCGAAAATTAAACTATTGTAGAACACCAAAGGGGTGTAGAAAATGTCCTATAAAGGTTTATTTATATGTTACGATATATCGGTTTTTTTCTAAATAGTAAATTGGGAATGAAAGATGTTGCATAAGAAGGAAAAAAAAGGAAGAAATACCGGTATTTCCTTTCACTGAAATAAATCTGATAACTTATTTCGGTGAAGTGATCAAAGCTAGATGAAATGTTACCCCCTAAAATACACACTGCGTATGAATTTAAGTTTAAAGATGTAAACAGGCTCAGTAATGAAATGTGTGATTTGATTCATCCAATAACTCACCAACAATTCCCAGGGAGAAAGAGCCGCGCCTTCATCTCATTTCGGTCATAGATTATGAATCATATACATAAAAGCATCAAATTTTATATTCAAGTAAACATAAAATCGAAATAACAGGAAGCAGTCGTTTTTATAATGTTTATATTATTTGAAATAAAGTATTTTAGGATACAGGTTGACTTTGATTTATGGTTATTAAAAATGCGTAATAAAAAAAATTAACTTTTATATTTTATATTTGACGCCGTCTATATAGGCTATCCTATGAGAAAGCTTTTGTTTTATTGATAGTATTTCTGTTCATTGTAATATACATGTATCTAAAATAGTTAAAACAGTTATTTTCTCACGGAGCAGAATGACAAGCTGAAGCTTCGCCAAAAAATGACGAAAGAACTGGGGATGAATTTTAAATCCAAAGACAGACTTATAAAAGTTACTACTGTAAACTATAAGCAAAATTCTACTGCAGTAAAACGTTTATAATTATGATACTATAAATAATTAGCAAAAACAAACAACCTTGATTTACTAGGAAAAATTTGCAATCGGACTTACAGGTATTGAGGTAAAAATGATTGGTATTTTTAATAATTTTGTGGCCTTTAGGTAATTCATTTTTTTACCGTAAATCATTCTACATCTACAAAGTAACATTATAAGCGTTGATGTGGCAGTTGGAAAAGTGGAAATCGTCTACAAAGTAACATTATAAGCGTTGGATTTGGCAGTTGGAAAAGTTTAAATCGTCATATATTATTTTCAAACTTTGATTGACCGCGTACATCTACACCCTTAGCTACTATATACATATACATGTAATATTTTTGCTGTTGAAGATATTCTAATATCATGGTATTATGCCAAATGCTAATACAAAAATATATTTCAATACTTCAAAATTTGTTAAGTCTGTCGTTATCATATACTGGTGGAATCATCATTGTTCATGGGGAACCAATTTTCGTGGATTCGTGGGTAACTCTTTCCCACGAATTTACGTCCCCACGAACATGTTTTATTTTCCGTTTGACCTTTATAAATATTGTGCCGTTCGCATTCACGAAATTACGTCCAGACGAAACAGCACAATTTTGGTTACCCACGAACATTGGCCCCTACGAATTAAAATGATTCCCCAGTACACGTAGCTAACAATTTGTTAGTGATAGAATGTACTTGAATTCTACAGAATATTTGCGTGCAGGTTCTGGGCAGTTATTGAAAGCGAACGTTTCGTAAAATACTAAGATCCGCTCCGAAACGTTCCGGGTATAGTACAAGTTAACGTTCTTGCCCTCTGTGTGCAAAGATTGCTAATTGGTAATTGGTTATAAGGTTTGATGTACGTTTTGATGTGTTAACTTCTCAGCATCGATTAAGTGCAGTTTTAAATTTGATATTTTTACAGATATAAGATCTTATGTCATTCTGTCATTTAATTTCGCCAAATGGTGTTATAGTCGTATTCCTCTTCTTGCCATCACAAAGCGCCAAAGGCGGGTCCAGCGTCGGCGTGCCGCCCCCGCCTCCCATTTTGATTTTTTTTTAAAAATTTAGTTGCACAACAAGCTTTCAATAGAAAAACACCTCTTGTTTTTACCCCGCCTCTCCACCCCCCTTGTTCTGAAATTCCTGGATCCGCCACTAAACGCCCTTGAGTAATTTGTTTTATATAAGGCATCGTCTATAGATTAATTATTATTATCAGTATTAATATTATTTACTTATTAATTCTTATAAAATTACGTTTCTGATTTAGTGCCAGCAAATTTTATTTACATTTTACAATAAATGGTTGAGTGTTGAAACTGAACAAGTGAACATGCAGTCATGTTGCATATTTTTATAAATAATTCTGCACATTGACTACTTGCATATTTCATTTGTAAAAATATAAATATATTGCGAAGAACTATGCCTACGAGATATTGTACATATTCATGATTTTATCAGTGTCCATGACGTGCTCAATTTGTAAACGTGGCGAGAAAATGAATATAGTATCAGCAGAAAAGAACTAAACTAAGTTTCAGTTATATGAAAAGGCGAAGATAACAAACACTGATCAAATTCGTACAAAACAAGAGTTGGGCAAACTACGACTCCTGGATACACCAGAAGTGGGATCAGGTGCATAGGAGGAGTAAGCATCCCTGTCGACCGGTCACACACGCCGCGAACCTACTATAGCAAGATCTTCTCGTCTCGCTAAGGCGCAATTATTCCTCTCTAGCGAGAAAAACATAAAAGAAAAACACAGTAGTTGTACTTCGCGTGAAAAAGAAGAAAAAGTGCCATGTCCGATACTTCCGTCTCAAATATGTAAACCAGTGCAAAAGTACTCACGATCTGTATTGGGTTTCAGCATCCTGCTCACTTACGCAGCAATGTTGATTAAGAATTTCTTGTTTAAGTTATTAATTCTATCAAGTTAATCCCCGTTATGTCCACTGTTTGTCACACTTATTGAGCAATGCACGGGATTTGTCATTATTTTCATGAAAAACAGCAAAACACGTGCAGAGGCGTAGGACTGATTTTGAAAGGGGGGGGGGCAAACTTCAAAATTATGTGACAAGCAAAGAAAAAAAAATAAGGGTCATTTGAACACTGAAAGTGGGGGGGGGGGCAAACCTCTATAAATTATTGAAAGTGGGGGGGGGGGGGTCACACTTCTAAATTGTGTGTGTTTATGAAGAAAAAAGTTACTTGAGAAAAAGTGGGGGGGGCATACCTTTGCCCCCCCTCCCCTACGCCCATGACGTGTATATGGTACTGTTTATTTTCTCGCTAGAGAGGGCTACTCGCGTTTTAACGAGATGATCTTGCTATAGGGGAAGTTTCTCTAACCTGTTTAAACGTGACTGTGTTGAAAACCCTGCAACAACTTCTTTGTAGGTAATCTGCCTCGATTCAAAAACTGATTATACGCAGAACAAGCTCTTTTGTATCGAATAAAACATACAATATATGCAGGTAATGATGGAATGTTTGCTATATAAATATGGGAAGTTGACAATGAAGAAGCTGAAATCGTCCCGTTTGTCATAAAGTTGAGTACATTTCATTAGATCATGCAATCGTTAGGAGGTTGGTAATGGTATAGATGTTTGTCCCCCAAACATTCAACGTAATCTCACTAATATGTATAAGGTTTTGTAAAAAGAATGGATCAATACTATAGACTTCGACAACGAAAATATTTCATCCACTGAGTTGTCATTTTGACATCAAATTGATTTGAATTTTAAAATTGTTTAGAAATGTGTATACATGTACACGTATATGGCAACATAGCTTGGAAACGTTAAGCTGAATCATAAAGGATTTCTGTCCGACCACATATGATCTCGAAATCTGATTGACAATCGTATATAACGTATACCACCTTTGCCCTCTTTATAGACTTGCAAACAAAATATTGAAAACAGTCATAATGTATACTGCGCTGTGCCACTAAGTGACTCTAATTATCCCAGTTACAAGGGGGATATAAGCATCGCAACCGCGTGCCTGTGTCCGGAACCTTGTGAGCAAGACAGAAGCACGGGCATTCAGAGGCGTAGGACTGATTTTGAAAGGGGGGGGGGGCAAACTAAAAAAAAATCACGGAAAGTGGGGGGGGGGGGGGGCAAACTTCAAAATTTTGTGACAAGGAAAAAAAAAAAAAAAAAAAAGCCTTTGAACACTGGAAGTGGGGGGGGGGGGGCAAAACTCTATAAATTACTGAAAAGTGGGGGGGGGGGCACACTTGTAAATTATGTGACAAGCAAAAAAAAGGCCTTTGAACACTTAAAGGGGGGGGGGGGCACACTCCTAAATTATGTGTTTTTATGCAAAAAAAAAATTATTGGAGAAAAAGTGGGAGGGGGGGGCAAAACATACTTTTGCCCCCCCCCCCCACTTTTGAAAGTGGGGGGGGCATGTGCCCCCCTGCCCCCCCCCCCTGCTCCTACGCCCTGCGGGCATTCATCAGAGGATCATGAAACCTTCCACAAATGTTGTTCAAAAAGAGGTCTTCAGGGTCAAAACCGCTTAAATAATTTGTGAAGCATTCATCAGACTTCCACAAATGTTGCCCATGACGAGAGATTATCAAGGGTCAAAGTTTAAGGTCCCTGTTGACTATTGCCTAAACATCTTGTGTTGCGAGAAGATGCTTCGCTTGTGTTGCCTTGTTATGATTTAGTTTGATGTTGGACAAATTTGATCTCTATAAAAATGTGGACATCTTGATTAATCGTCACGGACCGTCTTTGTACTGTACATATCACTGTCCATAGTTCCCTTTGTAGTTTTAGTTGTACACAGTGCTAGTTCTTGTGTTGTTTTCTTTCACTTTATGTTATTTATTTGTTTGTGTCCAGACGAAGGAACTGTTAAAAGATGTTCAGTTCGAATTGTGCGCATGCCCCATTAATTTGTTGAGACATTAACTGTTTTAGCATATTCCTGAACTGATAATAGTTTTTGAATACCAGTAGTACGCTACTTTTAACATTTAAGTAATTTATGGAGATAATTTATGTCGCAATCTTTTGTCAGCTTCATAGCTTACTGCCGTTCCTAATGAATGTTTAACATACATTTCATTGCAGCAAAACTAGGAGGCACGAAACAACTGCAATTTGTAACATCAAACAGACCACCAAAGCATGGAGACTTAACTGTCAGCACCGAGAAACATTAAGCACGTTCAAATTCATTAAAATCAAAGTTGTCAAAAAACATTTATATCACCTCACAGCTTTCTTTATGATTCTTTACGGGAACTTATGAGACGGGTGTGACCGGTCAGCAGAGGATGCTTAGTCCTCCATGGCACCTGATCCTACCTTCGCGTTTGTCGGAGGTCCGTGTTGCCCTACACTCGGATTTTGTATGTCTTTTTTGGGACTAGATTACGTTTAACACATTGTTTTACTTCGCTAATTTATATTGATCACTGTTCGTTATCTTCACTTTTCAATATAAAATGGCGAAGTAACAAAGTATCAAACGTATCAGTGTGGTTTATTGGATTTTTCCCCACTTCCATGTATGGAGTAAGTCACAGCTTCATTACAGTAGGATTAAATAATTATTTCTTTCTTTCAATGTGACAGCGTGACACTCATTTGTAAGAACTCGAGGGAATATTAACACCATGCAAAATCGTGACATTTTTATATTGTTTTGGATAATCCTGATTTGATTGAGCTGAATATTAGGTTCAGTAATTTGGGGGTTAAGTATTTCTCGATCTTCAAAGAAGATTATTAATTTTGTAGGCCAGTTACAAACACAAATAGTGGAATAATGTAAGGGTCGTTTTCACTGTATAGAGATCTAGTGTTTAGTTTCCAATTCAGGTTAATGTTAAGGGATATGTCTTTTCACACTTTACAAGGTATTGTAAAGAGAGGAATATTCGTGTGGGTTTTATTTTCGTTATATTCGCAACTATTTTAACGATCGTTAAAATAAAACTATCGCAAAGTGCTGTTTAAAGCATTTCGGGGTATTATTCTAGCTCAGTCTATTTACTATCCGCGAAATTTAAACCATCGTGAAATACCGAAAGTTAAAGATCGCAAAATCTTAGCCCCATAAATATTCTGAGCTTAATTTCAATTTACATGTAGTTTAAACGTCATTCATTTGTAATATTAATATACAAAATCATAGTGGATTTTCCCCCATTTTATATTTATCCTTAATAATGCTTACTACTATTTACTATTAATTTTCTTACTATAGTATAAGTCAGAGATGCTTGTTTGAAAAAAGGCCACGTTGAGAATAATGATAGATATTTTTNNNAGCTTATTAGTGTTTAAGCATTTCCTGAATGATAATTCAATTTCGAGAAACAAAAGTACTCCTGCAGCTATCATGATCATCGCTG
The DNA here is from genome assembly GCA_903981925.1 of Ostrea lurida. Classification (NCBI taxonomy): domain Eukaryota; kingdom Metazoa; phylum Mollusca; class Bivalvia; order Ostreida; family Ostreidae; genus Ostrea; species Ostrea lurida. The sequence continues at coordinate 28,160 of CAJDSM010021677.1, forward strand.
CAATTTGCAGTTCAGAAATAATCTTTAACACTAAACATTATTTCTTTGACTCCGTCCATTAGAATTGTAAAAGTATGATTTTTTTTTTTAAAATAATAATAATCCTAGAATATGATTTATCAAGCAACGTGGTTCAATACTGATTTTATTGGTTAATCCCTGTATAATTTTACAGTCCTTAAAGAGGTTTAAAGCCTCGCTTAATTCTTCTGTAGATTTCTGTGTATTGCGGTTGATGGTCGTTGGTTTGCATTCCTCAAGACATTTACTGGAATTTTTGTAACATTTTATGCGTTTTTAATGTTAAGGATGTAATTGAATATAATTGACACACCCTGCCCTGCGATGTTGATAGCACAATTAATAAAATGCTTGGAAATTTATCATTAAATTAACTTAAGGACAAAGAATATAGAAACAACTGTTTGCTATCTGTAAGAGCATTAGACGTTGCTTACTTTGGAAATACAAATTCTCAGGAGATTCTCTTGAATTGACGATGTAGGCCATTATATGTCATCAGATTACAACGCCCGTCGTTGTTGCACTTCTGTAAAGTGCAAGGAAGTGCACGATATTCTAATTTTGCAAGGAACAATATATCTGTAGATTTGTGATATGATATGAAAATTTGATAATTTCAAGTCATTAATATTCATTTAACAATGCATTATACTGGTTTGCGTTAGAATTTTTTTAGGAACCGAAGCATGATACATTTAAAACAAAGTTGGATCCGATACGCTGTATAGTTTCTGATTTTATTTTCTCGCAAATGGCTTAAAATATTTTGATAGTTTCAAAATAAATGCCTCAGACTAGGATATTGATTTGACATATTTCAGCAATATCACAGATATACCTGCTAAAAATGCACGTCTTCAATCCATTCATATAAAGCCAAAGATAAAGAACAGTAATCAATCTCGTAAGTCCCAAACAGAATACAAAACAATGCTGGGCTAACACGGACCCCTGGACACTAGGAGGAGTAAGCATCCCCTGTCGACACGGACCCCTGGACACTAAGAGGAGTAAGCATCCCCTGTCGACCGGTCACACCCACCGTGAGCCCATTGTTTTGATCAGGCAATCTGTAGTCAAAATCAGTGTATGAAAAATGGCTAAACAATTGCTAAGAAATACATAATACAGCATTTGACACAATGAAATGTCAGACATATACTGGCAAACTAGATCGTTATAAATGACCATAGCATTTGTGAAACACTGCTTTAAACGTGACTGCTAAAACCCTGCAACAATAACTTATTTATATAAGTGGCCTGTCCTCGATTAAAAAAAACTGATCATACGCAAAACAAGCTCTTGCATATCGAACAAGGCATTCTGAGAGTATTGCATAGCAATACATAGTCCCTCTACCCGGTTACACAAATTATTGACCGAACACTATTCTAATTTCATTATGTAAGGCTAATATCAATACTTATATGGTAAAAGGGAATATTGGTGAGCCAGGATCGGACAAGGGCTATAACTTAGTGAAAAATGAATAGATCAAATCGCAAATTCGATCTTGACCTGTAACTTGGTATGGAAAGCAATGTACCAAAATATCAAATGAATATCTGCCAAACAGTGAAGAAACGTGGCGAAAATGATAATTTATGACATTTTTTAAGTCAAGGGCCATAACTCAGTAATAAATGAATGGATCAAAACCAAACTTGAACTTGATATGTAACTTGGTATGGCAAAGCAATGTACGCAAATATCAAATGAATATCTGCAAACAGTGAGAAAAAAAGGTGCGGAAAACTGATAAATCATGAAATTTTCTAACTCCAAGGCCATAATCAGTGAAAATGAATGGATTAAAACCAAACTCAAACTTGATCTGTAACTTGGTATGGCAAAAGCAATATACCAAATATCAAATGAATATCTGCAAACATGAGAAAAAAAGTGCGGAAAACTGATATTTTATGGCCATGACTCAGTGAAAATGAATGGATTAAAACCAAACTCGAACTTGATCTGTAACTTGGTATTGGCAAAGCAATGTGCCAAATATCAAATGAATATCTGCAAACATGAGGAAAAAAGTGCGGAAACTGAATTTTATGAAATTTTCTAAGTCCAAGGGCCATAACTCAGTGAAAAATGAAATGGATCGAACCAAACTCGAACTTGATCTGTAACTTGGTATTGGCAAAGCAATGTGCCAAATATCAAATGATATCTGCAATCAGTAAGAAAAAAGTCTGGAAACCAACGGACGGAATGGGGACAGACAGACAGAAAGACAGACACAAAAGAAGAAGCTATAGTCCCCTCCGGTTACAAACCGGTAGGGACTAATAAGCTGAACAGGCAATCACACACCATACGTAGATGATGAAATGTTGCTACATTAATGTGGGATGGAAAACCTTAAATCGTCCCGTTTGTCATAAAGTTGAGTTGCTAGTTTGCCGTTAATTGGGCATGGACACGTTTTGAGCTAAATTTTATATTTGCATTTTTAATGTTTCAAATGCTTAATCATGTTACTGTATTTCTAATGGTCAGCAAAAATGTGAACGTCATTTTTTGAGTTACAAGTGAGATACAGCACTTCCAATTCGCCGCCATGTAAACAAAAACAAAACCCGTGTCATGTTTTTGTTTAGCTATACTGAATATGCTGGTATACGTTCCGTTTAAAGCAGATTTTTTTCTTCAAATTACAAGTTCATTCTGAACACAGTTAAACAGTTTCCAGTGTTACCCACCTCACATTTTGTTTTAAACATGGTATTTTCTGAGAATCGACCTTTACGTAAACATAAACAAAGCACGAGCCTTGTTTACATAACAAAGATTCTCTCTTGTAACTCAACAACTGACATTACTTTTTTTCCTGACCTTTAGAAATAACTTGGTTAAGCATTCTAAACATTAAAAATGTAAATATAAAATTTAGTTCAAAACGTGCCCATGTTCCTTTAAATCTATGTTCAATGAAATATGGGAGACTCTGTGGTGTCTTATTCCCAGTTCGCTGGGATCAAATCGATATATGAATGAAAATAATTATTGATAGACAAAACGTCGTCAATATATCGAAATGTCAAATTAAATGCCACCGCTAGTATGTCGAAGCTTTTGAATGAATTCTGCCTCATAAGAATATAAAAACAATATAAAAACAGGTCAGCTAACAAAGAAGCACAATTCGTACCCATAGGAATTCCAACAGATGATGGAAGACCTGATCATGAATAATTGAAAAAAGATTTTGTCAATAAAGAACTCCAGCAGTGCTTTGATATCAACTTCAGAGTACATGTGTGTAGAATAAGAGTGGAGTTTAACAAAATTACTTTTAGAATGTCTGGTCACTAGATATGAATATTTTCCTTTTTCCATTTTGGTCGCAGAAGCAACTGTCTATAATTTTAAAAAGTCTTGTCTTTAATTTATCGTGCGGAATGGTCGCGTAAAGTGTTGAAAAGTCATATGTTTGATTTGCATTTGATTTACACCACTTCTGGAATATGTTGTTTCACAATACATTGAAGTTGGTCCTTCTTCTGTTTGTCGACGGTTAGGAACTACGGCATATAACTTTGCGGTTAATGTTTTCAATATAGTATTTCAAGTCTCATTTAATTGAAGTTTGGACAAAATTGCGTTTAAAAGGTTTGATTGCACTATGTATTTTTAAAACATTCTTTTAGGATGTTCTTGACTGTAAGCTGTAGAAACTTTCTGCACAAAAGATTAATTGGATCAAAGTCGTCTTCGCAATCCAAGTGTCCGATTCGCTTACTCTCATCTCACTTGGCTTGCGAAGATGGATCAAAGTAAGATGAAATCTACATGTAATTATGGATCTTCATTATCATTATAACAATGCCAAGCTGATAAGAAGACAATGCCTAAAACAAAATAAAATAATTTATCTTTAGTATTGGAAAGTACCAAATTAAAAAAAAAAGTATTCACTTTTGTTGAATTTCCTTTTGTTTTCACAGGAACAGANAAAATAATTTATCTTTAGTATTGGAAAGTACTAAATTAAAAAAAAAAGTATTCACTTTCGTCGAATTTCCTTTTGTTTTCACAGGAACAGTACTAAATCATCCACTGTAGAATATTCTGTCCAGAATGACGAAACTGAAGTAGCGCCCTCTACCCATGACGTACATGTACTATGTTAGTATCTGTGTCATTAACCAACAGTCATACCACTCCAAGGGAACGACCTGCTCCCAACNTCTGTGTCATTAACCAACAGTCATACCACTCTGGGGGAACGACCTGCCCCCAATCAATCCTCTATATTGTGTGTTAGGCATCACGAGAAATTCAATTATCACATCGACGGGTTGAAAAGGAGTTTATCTCTACAAATATAGAACGCAGCCAGACTTCACACAATGAAGATCCATTGGAAAGGGACGCTGGGTTTAAATATAGTGACACATTACCTCCACGCACCGCCATTTAGTCTGTCCTCAGCAGAAAGCCTGTTTCTGTCAATACCCTTTAAACTTGTACTGCACGACCACGGAAAGGCTTAAGGGGTTAATGCCTGGGAGTGAAGAAGTTAAACCCAAAATGTTGCGTTCGGTAGGATATTACCATATATAGACCAAATGTCATCTGCAGCTTTGAATTACTACACCATGTTTTATAGATCCAGGTATTTATAACAAGTATTGTAATCGAAAGAAATATCTTGGAAGCAAACTAGAGAAGAAATACAAGTTCATTTCCCCCAAATATAATTTCGATTATAAATGCAAACCTCAACTAAAAACCACCATATGTTAATCATGGAAATATTCTATAAGCGTTTCTAAATTTTAAAGTATGAATCTGACAATGTATGAGGCCAAACCTTTGATGGACAATAACTAGGTGCGTTCAGGACTGACAGGGCTGACTTACGAGGTGAGAGAATACTGAAGTGTGTTCTGTAACAATTCTACTTAAACACGACAAGACATGACAAAGAAGCGATTATATTTATTTCAATAGTTTTATAACAGTATTTCTGGAGGAATATATGCATCGTTTCTTTATTATTACCCCTTATTTGCAATTGTAATTAAACGGATTGTTTGAAAATGTTTCAAATTAGAAAAAAAGTGCATTTAAAAATGGATTTATTGAGTTTTTAAGGCTACTGAGTACGACCAGTGACGCAATCCTCCGGAATACTTAAATCCATACTTTTTCAATTTGAAATTTATCGTGCAAAGCGACACAATACGACATAAAATATTTCCCGGGTCCTATCTCTCGGGGGGAGGGGGGGGGTGGGGGGGGAGAATTCATAATTTTAGTTGGTATGGACGTGTCGCTGACATCGCAGAACCCCACCTCTTTTCAAATATTTTAGATTTGAAAATTGTATACCTTTCATGTAATTTTCTGTCAATAATCCGAGGATGAGGACAAAGTATCCCTAAAGTTCTTTCATCTAAACGCCACCAACTGGGTCTGTAATATATCTAATTAAAAGCGATTAACTATGTTTACTTTTGTGAGATTTATCAGCTCATCACCTGCAAGATTAGAGGGCTATATCATATAGATTTCAATTGAGAGCAAACTATTATATGACCTTTCGCATAATATTGCTTAAGTGACTGATTTCTATAGCCATTGTCAATATAATTCCTGAAACATGGATAAATGGCTACCATTTTATTGCAAAACGGCACGTCCCTAATCTCTTGTATATGGAAGTGCCATACCACCAGCCAGGCCCCCCCCCCCCCCGGGATCCTATCTATATTCATTGATCAGTGACGTACATGTAGTATTGGTCCTAAGGCCTTACGGAGCGCGAATTTATCTCTATATCAGCAGACTATTGAAATGACTGGCACATGTACGTGAACAATGACAGTCAGACCATGGTAAGCAGGTTGACCTATTTTTTTCCATTGAAAAAGGCTTTTGTTTGTAAAAGTCAGCTAATACTGAACAACATTATGTGTAAATCAAAAGCACGAGTGCTTATTAGTATAATGATGCACGCCACATTAATCATTTGGTTTACCGCTTTTTCTGTTTGTGTTTTGACTTATAGATATGACTTTCTAGTATAAACAAAAAACTTGTTGAACTATTATATTTAGAACATGCGTTAATCAGAACGGCCCTTTTGGAATTATTTCATGACCAGTCGGAAGTTCATTCATCATGTTTAGGAAGCTGTAAATATTGAACGGTGATGTTTTGGTTTTTTTATGCGGCAGTTGATAAAAATAAACATACTTCATGATTTGCAATAACCTTCCTTTCACTGTCTTTTTGGCGTTCGCAGTATTCTTATTCATTTATGTTCTTCACTTTTTGCAAGATAACGGTTTTTGTTGGGATGTAATGTATATTA
>CAJDSM010021679.1:12734-29497 GCA_903981925.1 Ostrea lurida
AGATTTTGCCCCAAAATTACAGTCCAGGAACGAAAATTGTTCTGGTTTGATAATATCAATGTTGAAATTTAAAATATGAGACTGGACATCATTGTAGAATACATTAATTATATTTTCTCTTCAATCTCCAGTTGTTTTTTTTTTTTTTTTTTTGGCGCTTTTATATTTTAATAAAAAAAATAATTAAACCTAAAATTCCCTTCTTCCCATCGAAAGAAAACAGCCGAATTTTATTATGTTGATCATTTAAATGTTGAAATTGAAAATATGAAGCCCTTTTCATTGTAGGTTAACATAGATATATTTTTATCCAATTTCCAGCTTTTGGCGATTTTTATATAAAAAAAAAACATCATTTTACCCCAAAATTCCCATTTTCCCATCGAGGATACAGCAGCCGATATTTTGAAATTTAATTTAAGATTGGTTTTCCATTGTAGGTACATTGATTATAGTTTTCTTCAATTTCCAGTTTTTGGCGATTTTTATATTAAAAAAGCATCACTTAACCCAAAAACTCTCAAATTTTCCATCGACAGATAGCAGCCGATATTTATTATGTTGATTTGTATATGCTTTCTCGATGAAGTAACACTTAAATCTTTATGTTGCAATTATTTTGAGGTTATGCCCAAAATATGGCTAAATTGACTAGAAAAACCATGCATATTTTGAACTTTTCGATGACTTAATCCCTTCGTCACAAAATATAGTCCCTAACAAACCCTTTCAAAATTCGAATTGACACAAAATTTATAAACTGAATAACTAATAGATGGGTAATATTTTTACACCAATTGAATTAGTATTGCGCCAGTATTGATGTAACACCAATATGATGTTGGCCTAAGTTTTCGTTGCGAGTTTTTTATATCACATTAAACAATGATCAAGGACAGTGAATCGTGGTCTAATACATTCATATGAAGAAAACGATGTACAAAGTGTCTGTGAATGGAATTACAATGCAGTTTACCTGATCAAGACTATGGGCTCACGGCGGGTGTGACCGGTCAACAGGGGATGCTTACTCCTCTTAGGCACCTGATCCCACCGTGATTGCCCAACTCTTGTTTCTGTATTATATTTAGGACTTACGAGATTGATCACTGTCCGTTATATATAGTTTTGTGTGATAAACACTATAGCCTAAACAAATTGTGTAGACTTCTGATTCAATGAGTATTGTTGATTATGTATAAACAAGAAAGTTAACTAGGGAATATTAGAGCGAGGATGATCTCAAAAATCATTTTGGACAGGAAGTGCTATATCAAACGGTCGTTTGATAGAGCTATGGTTTATCAATCTAGCAATATGCAACACTTGAATAAGAAAAACTCAATATTCTGGTCCCGTGCTTTAGTGTTAATGTTTTGACGCTTTCAACATTTCTATTTATTATACGTTATTAATGCATTATATTTGACATTTGTACTGTAAGTAGAAATATTTTTCAAACGTTTTAGCTAATATTTAATGTCTGTATACATGTTTTACATAATCAGTAATGAGCTACAATAAGACTTACCTCCCTTTTAACATAGTTATTTTATTCAAAATTTCATGCCCACTGGATGCATTTCTTTTGAAAATATTTTGTGAAAAATAATTAAGTGGCCCATATCAATTCTGATCTCATATCGTATTTATTCCTTATGTTATTGTAATATTTGATGTGCCCTTGTTCATTCAAGTAAACTTCAAACTGCTTAGAACAGGCCCAAAAACCAGAAAGACGGAAAAAAGTTGCAAAAGTGAACGAAAACTTTTTCAGTCTAAAGCAGCGGTAATATTAATTAAAGTTCTTTTAATAATAGATTAGGGCACAATACAAGTTTTCAATAAGTTAATCGTTATGATATCGATTAACCCTAACACCAGTCGTGGCAGTATTTACCATTCAAATCCGGATACTGTGACTTCCTGGCTGTCTAAGTATCCTTTTACAAACCGTTTATTCTTTTGTGATGTCTTGTCTCAAGTTCACAATGATAAGTTGCAATATCGAAACACCAATAACACAACAGCTAATGCTAAGTCGAAGTTTGTGTGAAGTTGTTATTACTTTTTTAAATAAAGAGAACACAACGCTACATCATAAGGAGGAGAGGGGCTTCCCATTAATTGAAACAAAAATACACAATTGGAGATCAATTTTCCCTCTGTTATATTAGAAAAGAATCGAGAAGAGAGTATCATTGATATCAAACAAAATTCATCCAGGACTTCATGAATATGTACTAGATTCTTTTTTATTTCGAAAGATTGTGTTTGTTCCTTTTCTTTTCCACTCTGCCGTTTGTACATGTATGGCATGGTTTTTTATTATGTCTAGATTCCATTATTTTAGAAATAATTGATGAGATTAATAAAGTATATATTATTAAATAATGAAAAGGCTGAAGGGTCTCATGGTTGGTATCCTCCCGGTGACCACATTCGATTTGTGTTGATTGTACATGTATTCAGTGCTCAACATAATTTTAAATTTCCATTTGTCTATGGGACAAAATGCCACCAAATGTTACTTGTCCGAAGGTATATTTTACTTGTCCGATTCTGAAGTTTTTAGTGATTTCATGAAATTGCTAAGTGAAACGGTGATTTCACGAATTCCCTGCAAGTTTCAGGGATTTCGCGAAACCCCTAGTTACACCACGGTCTTACTGTAACAGAGGTCGGATCATGCATATAGGAGAAATAAGCATACCCAGACGACAGGACACACCCGTCGTGATTCCATTGTCTTGATTAGGTAAAGGAGTAATCCGTAGTAAAAATCAGTGTGTAAGAACAGCTTAACAATTGCTATGAAACACATTATACAGCCTATTACCCCAATGACAGGCCATACTGGCAAACTACATTGTTATAACTTGCATAGCATTTGCGAAATGTGGCATTTAGATATGAGTGTTTAAACCCTACAACAAGAAATTGTTTGTAAATAACCTGTTTAAATGAAATCTGATATCAAATATGCTTTCAAATATGATAATAAGTATATCAAATATCAAATCAAATATGTGGGATTTTGTTCATCCAGATAAATACTACTAGACGCGTTCTATTCACTGGGGTAATTAGGAAAATATTGATGGATAATGGATAAATCGCCCTGATGTAAAGGCAAATATAACGAACAGTGATCAATCTCGTAAGTCCTAAATATTCAGTGAGAGCAGCTAATTAGTACTGTAGAGTTTCTAGAGCGGATACGTTAGAAAATGGTTAAAACATCTGGACTTTCTTAGAACAGTCACAGTTGGGCTATGGTTAGAATATTTCACAAGAAGCAAAAGTGTTATAAATAAACAGTCATGGTAAATCCGTTGTATTGTACACTTAAAATTCGGGTGGGTGTTAGTTTTAGACTCGTTAACGTCATACCAAACAAGACTGATCACTGTTCGTTATCACATAGTTAGCCATTGCTCCTTTGCAAAACGCTTGGCATTTATATGTGAGAATCACAGGTCTTTCGAAAATGATTAAAACAAGAGGTTCATAGGACACATTGCTCACCTTACAACTTCGCTTCATAGAGAAAAGCATACAAGGTATGGACTAAAGTTAACCTATTTATTCTTCCAACATCCAGAAATGAATTTCCATCAATAACAAAATAAGATCATTAACCATATGGTGCATCGAATTGGTACCATATTAGATGAGCATATGGTATGATGGGGTCACTTGGACACGTATTATGATTTCTTGAAATAATTTCGACATGGATCCGAAATTACATAGCTAGAGGCTGGGGATCTCAATTAGTTTTCAAAATATTGGACCCTTTGTTAAGGATCGGTGAGTAATGACACCAAGGGTCTTCCACATATATGTCAATAAATTCCTCTCATAACAAGAAGCAACCAATATATAGTTTGAGGGCAAGCATGTCAATACGTTCAAAGATATAAGACTATCTTTAATAAGGTGGGAGCAGCCCCCCTCATATTTGTCAATAACCCAATCTCAACACTCGAATCAAGAAAATATATGGCTTGAGGGTGGGAATTTCAATAGTTTTCAAAATATATGACCATTTTTTTTTAAAAAGGCGGGTCAGTCATGACAACAGGGGCTCTACAAATATGTGTCAATGATCTTGTCTCAAAAAACGGGTCAAGAAAACCTATGGTATGAGAGTGGTAATTTCAGTAGTTTGCAAGATATTAAACAATTTTTCAAGGGGCAGAGTAAATCATGACTACGGGGGACATCAACACATTACTTAATTAACTTATCATAATACAAGGAACAAACCATATATATGCATCTGTGCGCATAAAAATTTGGTAACAGTATATTATTTATATTATGACCCCTGGGTCGAGAGGCCTTTGCTGGTGGACTGTTAGTCCCCGAGGTCTCTGCAGCCCAGTTGCTATGTACTATGTTACTAGCTTGAAATACGGATATGTATGTTAATTGCAGTGGTAAATTAGAAATTCATATCAAAATAAGGATTATCTCCTCAGGCATAGCTCTGATCCTTCGAAGTTTTTGGCCCCAATATTTTGGCACTACATTGATACTTTTTAATAAAGTTTTACTTTCATGTTCAGGATTTCCAACATTTCAAATTTGAGCATCACTGAAGAGACATTAATTTGTCGAAATGCGCATTCTGGTGCATAAACAATTGGCTTACGTCATTATTTATATTATTATTGGGTGGTAATATAATAATTTTGAAATACTGATAGATTATTAAAAAGGAGGGGACCCGTTTTCAATTATATATAAGGGATACTTTACCTACTCAAGAACCAACCGCTCAACCGTACGTTGACGGGCTCCCTTTATATCCGCCACTGCGGTACCGGTGCTACTAGTAGCCAGAAGGATACACATATTGCTTAGCTGTACATAAATAGAGAACCACCCTTTTAGTAAGATTTTAGTTTTTTAAAATTAGTTTGTCTCCTGTCAAGTATTTACAACAGTTATGATGTCGACATTCTTTAACACCGCCCGCCCTTTACAACTGATAACTGTGCCAGTGTGGACCCCTTAATGGAATTTTGTCTGTTTGAATGTCTTAATATCGATACTATCGAATGTGTAACGTCGCACCTATTTCCATCTCAGATATGATCTTTAAGACAGAATAAAGAATTCCCCATGTTATTGCAGTTATACGACACATCTCATGTTTTCAAAGTATACAAACTTGTTTGTATTTTGTCTTCCTTACGTTGATACTTTGTTACTTCGCCATTTTATATAAAGCAATTATAAAACTTAAATCGCCGAAACTCGATAATGAACAAAAAACTTATAATACCAAGCAGCGTGTTATCTCCATACAGTTGTTAAATCCCCTCTCCTGAAATTACATCACCAGATTATTTTTTTTTCAAAATACACGCGTCTATATTCAGTATACACACTAGGTGTAATCAATGAATTTTCGTACACAGTGCATATGCATTGTAAAGGCTATATGCACGATTGATTTTCTGACAGGAAAGGACAAAACAGGGAGTTTAATTATATCTTCTGACTAAACTATCCAATATGAACTAGGTTTAAATTGTTATTAAAGCCAAACAAGAAATAACAAACAGGCTGTCATAATCAACACAAATCGACGGAAGGTTGAAATGACAGGGAGGCCATGTTGGATTTTCAGGTGAGATAGACTTATTCATAACATTTTGAAATTATAGTTTAGTTAATATTGGTATTTACAAATGCAATGATGCCCAAATTAATCTAAAAAATGAAAAAAAGGTTGTGTGATCAGGGATATAGATCTTGGGGGATAGTGAGAAGTAAGGCTGTGCATGCCTCGTGAGTAAACGATTGCTAGGTTATATAACGTACCTTTTATTATATTTCTAGCAAGTCATATGTTTCCATCAGTCATATAATTTTTTTCTATTTTATTGACAGTGAAATTTTGTTCATGTGATTCCAACACCAATAATGGACCCATTGCGCACAGCTCAAATCATATTATTGTGTGATCTATGTAAAGCCAACCACCTTCAGAGTCACTGTGAACGCTGTGATAAAAACCTCTGCAAAGCCTGTGTTGGAGAGCATCTCTCAGATACATCAATAAGGCACAAAGTTGTGCCTTATCAGTACAGAAAATCTCTTAACTACTCAAAATGTTCAGACCACGCAGACGAACTCTGCAAACACAACTGTGAAATATGCGACATTCCTGTTTGTTCTATATGTGTCTCCTCTGTTAAGCATGATAGTCACGATGTTTCAGATATTTTGAAAAAGCTGAATTCTAAAACAAAAAGTATACAAAAAGATCTAGAAGAACTAGAAATCAAAATTTACCCTCAATATAAAGAAATTGCGTTCGATGCCCAAACTGAGAGAACAGAGTTAGAAACATATTACGGGGAACTTCTAACAACAACTGAACAAGAAGAAGAGATCTTACATCAAGAGATATCACTCATTGTCAACCAGCGGAAATCTGACATTCAGGAGATGAAAAACAAACACCTATATACCTTGAAAAAGAATACAGATGAAATCAAACTGAAAATTGATGAACTCAAACAGCTGATTTCAGACTTGAAATCAATGCTAAAATCAAATGATGTATCGAAAACTTCTACTTACATATCTAGGAATTCCAAATTTAGAACATTACCGCATAAAACGCAAGTTACTTTACCAATCTATTCTCCTCAGAAAATAAACAAAGAGCAGCTAAATGAAATGTTTGGTTCTATTTCATCATTATCCATTAGCGAAGAACATGGCGATATAATGAAGTCACAAGAAGCTGTATCATCCCCTCCAGTAAAACCCCTGCTAGATGAACTGCGACTCGCCAACATCGTAGATACTGGAAATAGACCATTATACAGTGTTAGCTGTCTTAGTGAAGAGCAGGTCTGGACACGTGGGGATAATGAAATCATGAAGCTTCTCAGCCTTCAGGGAATATTACTGTCATCAATAAAAACCAAGTCAGGGAACATGCCTCTAGACATGGCAGTGACACGGGATGGAGATCTTATTTACGTAGACAATAAGAACAGAACTGTAAACTTGGTGAAGAACGAAGAGATACAGACCGTAATCACGCTCCAGGGGTGGATACCATTCTATGTATGCAGTACCGCGTCTGGAGATCTCCTGGTTACCATGATCAGTGATGATGTCAAACAATTCAAAGTTGAGCGTTACTCTGGCTTCATGGGGACACAAACCATTCAGTTTGATGATCAGGGTCGTCCTCTTTATCCATGTGTTGGTTATATCACTAAATACATAAGTGAAAACAAGAACCTGGATATCTGTGTGGCTGACCGGACAGCTAGAGCAGTAGTGGTGGTCAATTAGTCGGGAAAACTCCGATTTAGATACACTGGCTATCCCTCTAATATAAAGGAATCATTTGAACCACGTGGCATCACAACAGACAGTCATGGTCACATCCTGATATCAGAATTTATCAATGACCGTATACACATCTTAGATCAGGACGGATAGTTTCTCCGTTACATTCACAACTTATGCACTCCATGGGGCTTATGTGTGGACATCAGAGACAGCCTCTTTGTGGCTGAAAGTGTCACTGCTAAAGTGAAGAAAATCAAATATCTATGACTATTAACAGTGTTAATTACATATTCAAAAACAATGTAGTGTACAGCAGCTTGTTATACCCTTGCAGCTAGCTGCAGAGAGAGGGGATATAGCATCGCTTCCATGCATCCGTGCGGCCGTGTGTCAATGGATGTGTCTGCGTGTGTGTCCGTGTGTCTGTGTGTGTCTGGGACTTTGTGAACAAGATCAGAGATTAAACCCTATTGAATTTCAGGGTCAAAATCACTAATCTCACAATTGAATAAATTTCTTGTGAACAAGAACAAAATAGATAGCATATCCATCGACAGAGAACGATCAAACCTTCCACAAAGGTTGCCCATGGAGATGAATCCTACTGATTTTCAAGGTCAATGGTTAAAGGTCAAGGTCACTATTGACTATTATCAAAATTTCTTGTGAAAAAGATAAAGGACACAGCATTCATCAGAGAATCATAAAACCTTCCACAAATGTTGCGCATGGAAAATGGATGAACCCTATTGAATTTCAAGGTCAAGAGTCAGAGTCACTAAACTCACTATTGACTAAAATTCTTGTGAACCAGATAAAAGGCACAACATTTCACAGAGAATCATCAAACCTTCCAAAAAAGTTGCCCATAAAAAGAGGATGAATCCTATTAATTTTCAACGTCAAGGGTTAAAAGTTAACGTCACAATTGGTTATTGCCAAATATTCTTGTGAACAAGATAAAATACACAACATTCATCAAAGAATCAACAAACCTTCCACAAATGCTGCCCATGAAAAGAAAATGAAACTTGATAATTTTCAAGGTCAAGGGTCAAATATCAAGGTCACTATTGAGTAAAATTCTTGTGAACAAGATAGTGGACACAGCATTCATCAGAGAATTAATGTTAACCATGGAGTGAAGATGAACACTATTGATTCTCAAGGTCAAGGGTGAAAGTTTAAGGTCACTATTGATTTTTGCCAAAAATCTTTGTAAACAAGATAGAAGAAACAACATGTATCAAAGAATTATCAAACCTTTCACAAATGTTGCCCAAGGAGAGTGGATTTTCTCTATTGATTTACAAGGTCAAAGATCAAGGTCACTATTGATTGCCTCAATATCTTGTGAACAAATTCATCAGAGAGTTATCAAACCTTTAACAAATGTTCATGGAGATAGGGTAAACCTAAATGATTTTCAAAGTCAAAGGTCACTATTGACCATTGTTTAAAAATCTTATGTTGCAAAGGATTGCTACGCTTGCGTTGCCTTGTTAATTACATATCCCTGGATATTATGTTTACTGATTTATATTAATTCCTTCCTAGTTGAAGCTTTGTGTTTATGATGTGAAATTAACAACCAATTGTGTTTATGTGTTTAACAGAGTCAGCATTATTTTCTTACTGCTGTTTAGTATTTGCATCTTACTATATCTGCAATGTCATATTCAATGAAACGTCATCAGTCTTAGTTTATTAATCAATGATTTGATTGTGTTATACTTTCTATACATTACTTTTTTTTTACTAATCGGACTCTGTAAATAAATATATATATATCCCTATTCAATCTTTTGTTTAACAATATGACAGTGTAATTTATTATTTATTTAACTACATGTACATTTTATGCAATTTTGCTTACTAATTTAGCGGTGTCAGCAATTATTCATTTATCCATATATAGTCGTTTGTTACTAATTTGAGTATGTTACTACTTAATTATAAATTGCGTTCTTTGACTTTGTTATTCATCATGTATCTATTCGTATACAGTGTCTTGACTAATTCTGCACAGCGTTAATAATATGCAATGTTTTGTTGACTAAATTGACTATGTTTCTAATTATCGATCTATCTTAACTGATTTTTCAACTGACGTGAATCACTAAACACGATGAAACACACTAATTCTATTACTACGCAACGAACTCAAAATTTTAATGTAAATAGTATACTGGTCGCGGTGGCTCAGTGGTAGAGGTCTCGACACGGGGCCTTAGTGGTAAGCTTTGCCTCGTGATCAGGAGGTCGTGCGTTCGAGTTCCGTGCTCGGCACTCAGCCGCGTCAAACTAAGACGTGAAAATAGGTAGTGATAGCTCCTTCGCCAAGAGCTCGGTATTTCGGATATGACCTTAAAAACGGAGGTCCCGTGTCGCAGCATGTGTGGCACGCAAAAGAACCTCATTGCTAAAAGTCATTAGTGCTAAGCATAGGTCTAAATTGCAGCCCTTCAACGGTAATGGTGACGTCTCAATATGAGTGAATATTATCGACGGGACGAAAAAAACAACAAATAATCAATCAATGTAAATAGTTGATTGATTTCTTGGTTATTTGTTTTATTTTTCGTCTCGTTGATATTTTACTTATATTGAGACGACACCATTGCCGTTGATGGACTGTAAGTTTAGACATAACACCCAAGGTTTTTTAGCAGTAAAGGTTCTTTTCCCGTGCCAAACCTCTGCGACATGGGACCTCCATTTTTATGGTCATATCCGAAAAAAACCGTGATTCTCACTTTTAAATGCCGAGCTCTTGGTGACGGAGCAATCACTACCTACTTTATTGTCTTATGTTTGACGTGGCCGGTATGAGCAGGGGCCGCGAACGCACGACCTCCCGATCATGAGGCGAGAGTTAAAGGAGGTAAAATTTCCACAAATATATATCAGACATGGATTACACATACTAAGTTTACATTTTAATGAACATTTATTAGTTTTGATGTACACTCTCATTTGTAGAAAAAACAATATAGAAAATATATAAATTAAGTGTGTTATTGTTATTCGTTTTGTGATAACTATTTATTGTTAAGTGGATAGGAAAACGGCATCTTACAGACCTCGAAATAACGACTAAAATTGTCAATGTTTCGAAATGAATTTGTTTTCTGTTGACCAAAGATAAAAAAGCCATCGTGGTCTGGCGATTTGTATTTTTCCGCCCAATGTATGCAAATTAAAGAATCGTTTAAAGTATATTATTCCGTAACCGGAAGGAGACTCGGGCGTGAATTGGCACAAAAATTGCATCAAATCGATTCAATTAGCTTCCGCTGGAGGTGCGCATGTTGATAGGGTTAAAAGGCTAAACTCAATTCACTGTAACATGTGTTATATCAAAGTACGATTAATTATCACTGTAAATTCAGTTTTGGAATGATTTAAGTATTACATGTAATCACTCAAATGTAGAAATTGATAGCGTTAGAAAGTTTAGTTTTAGTCCCTGAGACGTTCTACTTTACCATTATTTTCACCGTGTGTTCACCGTGCGCTCTATGCGCGTTTTTCGTTGCTCTGCATGCACTCACCGATCACAATTTTGCGTTCACTGTTCACCAACCGCTCGCGTTCATCATTCATAAAGCGCTCAACGTGCGTTCACCGTTCGTTCAGACTTCAGTCATTTGTCATTGCATTGACATTCGGAACTCCAACTAAACACGTAGAAATGCTAAATTGACCCCCCAAAAACTAGAAAAAGAAAGAAAAAATAAACGCGTGCGTAATAGTAGACGGAAATTTTGTTATCATATTCTAAGGAATTTCATGTGAAATATAATTATAATTCAATTATGAAAACTACATTACAATGTAGCCCATAAAAATTAGAAAAATTATGAATCCCGAAAATCACCTTCCATAGATATTATCATATTATGTAAAGGCAAAGATAACGAACAGTGATCAATCTCGTAAGTCCTAAATAGAATACAAAAACAAGAGTTGAATCAACTTAATCTCCTCCTCTGCTGTTTTTTTCTAACTGAAAGAAATTCAAACCATAATCAAATTGATTTAACAAAGAATTTACGCCAACATCTATGAATGCGAAATTTGCAAATACAGTAAAATACCTGTATCTTGGACATGGTTTATCTTGAATACCCCGCTTATGTCGAAGTCAACGGCCGGTCCTGGCTGTTTCCCTTATGTAAATGATTGGGAAAAAACTCCTGATATCTCAAACACGGTTATCTCGAATACCCCGCTTATGTCGAAGTATTTTCATAGTTCCATTCCCTATTTCACCTAGTTTATCTCAAAGTGCAGTCATTTTTCGGTCTGCTTACCATACCTACCCTACTCAAGTCACGCATTCACACCCACAGCTGTAGAAATATAAATATACGGTACCAATTTTTATGCACCAGATGCGCATTTCGACAAATTATGTCTCTTCAGTGAGGCTCAAACCGAAATGTTGGAAACTAATGATAAATGTCGACTAGTTGTCCACGCTCTCCTTTTTCAAATATACCTTGGTTGGGATAATTAGTCTAACAGCTTGGGTACTCGGTGTACTTTTTTAAGTCCGCCGCCAAGTACGACCGAACACGCCGATTCATCAAATATCCTCCATCTAAAAAAAAATATGTTGAAGATTAAATTTTGACATCTCGAACCTCCGGATACGTTTTTTCGAAGTCAAATTGCGCGTGCACTCACCGTTCAGGTGGTAAAGTAAAACGTTTCAGGGACTGTACTTATGTATTGTAGTTCGTGTTTCAATTGTAACGAACGCTTGTGATGTAATTCTAACATTTGCATACACATAGCTACAGACTTTTGATAGCGTCGATCTACGTACGAAGTTCATTTGCGGTCACAGAAATAGGCGAGTAGCTACAATTGGTATGAGTTAACGACAAACATATCTCTGCACGCAGTGAAACTTTTTTCCATTGTATATGTCATCATTCAATAGAAATACAAGAACTTTCAAAAATAATATCGTTACTCATATTCTGAAAATTTACTCGTTTCCATAACAACATATTATCTTTATAGGGGAAAAAACTGGAAAATTTCAGTTTTAGGAAATTTTCACTTCAGAATAAAATTCCATGAACATTTGACGAAGAATTGTATGCCACATGCAGAATAAAATCTGTAACAATATTGATTGATATAACAAGTAATCTGGATAGGGTATCATTATTGTAGCCTCATAATTCTGGCCCAAATGAACAAAAATTGTCTGATCTAACAATATCTTGAGCAAAACACCAGAAATATATTTTAAAAAATAAAATAATTCGATGACAAGATGGTGAAGGTAACAATGCGTGTTAAATGTAATCAATATCAAAAACATAATCAAAATCGAGAATTGTGGCAACAACGGGACCTGCCGACAAGGAAGGCACGAAAGAGGTAGGTATCAGGTGCCAATGGAGGTGTAAAGCAATCGCTCTGGTGACCGGTCACATCCGCCGTGAGCCCGTCAGTCGAAATAAAGTAATGGGATTGACCTCGTAGTCAAAATCTAGTAAGAAAATGACAGTCTAACATATGGTATGAAACAAATCAGTCAACATATGTCTTAGTGATACTTTGTAATCGCAAACAAGGTCATTATAGCGACCGTAGAATTTGCGAAATGATGACTTTAAACGAGATTCGTTATAACCCTGTAACTTCAACTTTTTTGTTAGTAGTTGGCCTCGCTTTAAAAAGTCCGCATACGCATAGCATGCTCTTGCGTACCAAATCTAAGAGAGAATATAAATAGCGATATTATGTAGATGAAAAAATAATAGGCAAATGATATCTTATAATAGAAAATTGGCAAGAATCGTATGAATTTGTTACATTTTGCAGATTGAGTCACCTCCCTTTGTGGAATGTATAATGTAGAAAACAATAAGCAGTGGCATTATTAACAGGAGAAACAATAAGTAGTGGTTCAGTATTATAACAGAAACAAAAATGAAAAACCACTACACAGTGTTAGATGTCTCAGTGAAGAAAAAGTCTGGGCAGGTTTTGTGTTTTGGGGTATTTTAAGGAAAGTCCTTACTTTTACGTATCCGGCTTTATATTTTATACACTGACTACCAAGTTCCTGTCATAACTTCGACTTTTGAAACATTCTCATTATTCCGTAAAAGTATCACATATGTAGTACTATTAACAATACAAGAATGCATTATTTGCTGTAAAAAAAATTTCCAAAATGTGCAAAAAATAATTAAGTTCCAAAAATGGGCGTATACGTTAACAGGATGTTAACTTCGCCTATTTGTATTCCAGAGAACATTTTGGAATAAATCTCTGGTCAACTGTGTTGCGATATATATTCATGTTTGGTTGGTTAACTTTAGATATAATTCTAAATGTTTTAGAGAAAAACTGACATGCAAACAATTCGTAATTTGAAATAAAAAAAACCAATGCTGCTCAAATTAGTGTTTCGTATCTGATGTAATACACATGTTAAGGTAATTCCTGGTTGTAATTTAATGCATTGATATTGGTAATGATTATCACCTAGCAGAAGCTTGGAATGGCTCATCTTTCGTCTGTATAAGTAAATTCAATGACCATGGTATCAATGAAAATTCAATATTCTTCAACTGAGACAGGATGAATATATAGTGACAATCAGTCATATACGGTGCCAAATTTGATGAACCACCTCCCTGCTATTTTTTGATCTCCCTTCTAGATGTGTCATTAAAATCCCTATTTGACGTGTCAAGCTGGTTTATGCTATCTTCTTGTTGTGTTTTTTTGACCTAGCTCGGGTAGTAAGGCAACCATATATCGTTAATATGATATGATTATACACCTTGTCTTTCTTTTCCGATATAAAGAAAATCCCAGGGACCCTTACAATATGCATGCACTCTGTATGTAAATACAAAGGATGTATACCCAGTTGTATATTGAAATCACAAGCCATATATTTACTAGCCTTGTTTAGTATCAGTTTATAAAGAGACTGGGGGTTTCGGGACTTTAGTGGAAAGTTTTCTTAAAATTTAAACACGTATCGCAAGGGTAAGATTTGAGGGTTCCCTTTTGTGTCGTCGCCCAGTGTCACTGACTTAGTAATGGTTTAAAGAGTTGCCAGGTGCAACATGTGCATTTTGCTAAGATTATCGAACATTATAAAAAATCCCAAACACAAATCCTCACTTAAGTAGTGCACACGCTCTACAACATCGATACAGAAGGGACCGAAACATGGGGGGCTAAGCATTTGAATTAAGAATTGTTTTGAAATATTTGACCATCGCGATAAACTAACGTAAAGCACTACACGCTTCCTTTACATGCGGTTGTTTGTTCAGTTTTAACAGTACTTTATCCACTACTGAGCGAAGGTGGGGCTACATCTCAGTGCGGATCGAGGAGTGTACAGATATGGAATGTTTCCGATTTCGACTCTGTTTCGGTACATCAAGTTGGGTTTTTGAAACATGCTACGTGATCTTGCACAACAAAGGTAAATACCAGAGTTTAATTGCGGAAAAATAGAATGTACAAACTCATTATGCAAATTGTGTACAACAATTAGAAAGCAAGCCAGACCGTTAACAATGAAGCTACACCCAATCATATGCCTCACCGAGTTGCTTCATTACTCTTCCCTGAGCAATAATTATACTACTGGACCAACTGTGGTTTAATTCTGAGAAGTGCATAGCGTGCTCCACGGAGGTATTATTCCTTTAAGGACAATTTCAATTTAGTTTATTGGTTAAATTAAAAAAGAAATTTAAATGTTTAAAGGAACGTTTTGTGGTCTGACTGTGCCGTCTGTAAACATGGAGCTGACAAGTTCTAGTGAGCTTTTTCCTATCATTCATTTTTGGCCTCATCGCTGACTTTTTCGTAATACCTTTTCACTTCTGTTTATCTCTTCTTAAGAATCATCTGGGGCCAATTTCAAAACTTACTACAAAACATCTTGCCAATTAAATTGAAATAATAATACCTTTGCATTCGCTCACTTATCTCCGTACAAGGGGGGGCTGGGGAGGGCGTTGAGAATTATATTTATATTAACCTAAAAATTTGATCAGTTGGTGTGGAAATCTAATTAATGTTAAATAAACCAGTAGCAATCAGATGATAGATGTGTAAAATTTGGCAAATATTACCATGGCGTAATCATATCCCCCAAAACATACAAGTGCAGGTGACACATCGGACCTACAACAAAGCGAGAGGCAAGATTTCAGGTTGCCATGAAAGGAGTAAGCATTCTCTGTTGACCGGTCACACCCAGACATGAGCTTTCTTAGTCGAAATATTATTTTAAGTATGAAAGATGAAATATACGTCTTTCCTTCCCTTTCTATTTTTTAAACAATTATCAAAATATCATTATTTAGGAAAATATTCATTATTTTCGTTATGAGCATCACTGAAGGACATAAATTATCGAAAATTGCGCCATTCGCAGCTTAGGTTAAGGTTTCCCCGAGAAACAAATCGCTCAGTTAACCTGTTACTAAATGTACTCTAGTTGCTCTTCGCGGCACTCTTGACGTCACAATAGTAAAATTGCGTTCCATAATCGTTTTACGTAACGTCATACGTAGGGAATAACGATTCATAATATTTAGAGTCTCTTTTAGTCTTTATTTACTATGGCTAACAGAAAGATAAAATGTATACTGTAAAAATTTCACGTTGAAACTTATTATACAATTCACTTTTCCTTAGTATTTCATTCACTTCTTCAAATTTCTCGATATTCATTATGTTGCAAATGTATATCTTACTTATTCGCGACCTTGAAAGTCGCCCTTTTCTGCATTCTATACAATGGACTTCATTTTGCATTAAAGAGGGTTTATCGCCTTGTAAACAATGCGCCAGTTCAACGCATACGCTGCTACAGTCCAGTTACACAATTTTTTTGGAATATAGATCTGCATTTTATCTTATATTTTTTGAAAAGTGTTTGGGTTGCAACTTTATTTACTTATATCTTTAAGCTACGTATCTAAAAGACTGGGCAACTCCGGTATTTGCGGAGGGCTGGTCAATATGTTTTTTTGATTTTTACCATTTTCAGAAAAAAATGCACTTGCTCTCCTAACTTTTCATGTTTAAGAAATATTTTCATATTCTTTCTGAACTTTATTAATAAAGTCTCGTGGTTACACGCATATTGTGAAATTTGGCATTAAGAAGGCGCCCATGGTTGTGTTTTCGAAAATAAAGTTGCTTACGTAATCATAGCTGACTCAGGGTAATTAGTATGTGGGAAATGTAATGATTACCCCGGCAGTCACATGTATGGGAAGTTGGGTCTCGTGTTTTAACCTGATACAATGTAAAATTGGTATTGGTGAAGTTTGAGGTGTAATTTCACTAACCAGATTATCACTGCTTTTCTTATGGGAGACCTTAACGTAATTGCGATCTGTGTTCACAAATTGTGGGCA
>CAJDSM010021681.1:4378-14738 GCA_903981925.1 Ostrea lurida
GAGAATGTTTTAAATCAAGCAATGGCAAGAATAACGCAATGTAGTTCCGGAAGCATTATACATTGTCGGTCCATGTTTCTTCTTCATATACATAAACTGTAGTTGATAAATAATAATTACTCGCAGAAAGGTAAGTGCTCTAGTATATACAGACTGTATATAGACGTTTCACAGGCACTTGACATAATACATACATTTAATAATAAACAAACTATTTTCAGTCCTTTTTTAAGGGAATACTTCTTCAGTTTTAGTCTTAGTTTTATCTCCACTAGGATGTGGTCACTGTCTAGATCAGCATCTTTCATCGGTCTAGTGTCCAGCATTGATAATGCAAAAAGGCGAAGTTAACATTCTGTCAAACGTAATCATAATCCAAAAAACATAAAATCGAGTGTAGGGCAACACGGACCTCCAACAAAAGCGAAGGTAGGACCAGGTGCCATGGAGGAGTAAGCATCCTCTGCTGACCTGTCCCACCCGCCGTGAGCCCTTAGTCGAAACAAAGTCCCTTCGTCAAATCTACTACGAAAATGACAGTTTAATAAATGGTATGATTCAAATCAGTCAATATATGACTTATTGATACATGTAATTTGCAATCGCAAACAATGTCATTAGAGCGACCGTAAAATTTGCGAAATGATGACTTTAAACAAGATTCGTTAAAACCATGGAACATCAACTTTTTTGTTAGTAGTTGGCCTGGCTTTAGAAAGTCCTCATACGCATAGCATGCTCTTGTGTATCGAATCAACTGGGAGACATACACACCATAAGCAGGTGATACTACATAGAAAAGGAAAGTTGACGTTTGCAAAGTTAAAGCCATCACGTTTTGTCATATAATGTAGTTGTCAGTCTGCCATTAGAGTCAATATTAAGTATGAAGCAAATGTCAGATTCTGTGGTGTCCTTTATTTCGAGTTCGTCGGGATATACCAAGTGGATGTAATTATGAGAATTATTATTGTTAATCTCATTTTGCATTCATTTACTCTGATGATATCCATTTTGTACCTATACGTCTCATTTGCCACATTCGCTGCTACCCCTGCTGTATACAGTGTCGTAAACCGGTCGCGGTGGCCCAGTGGTAGAGCTCTCGCCTCGTGATCGGGAGGTCGTGCGTTCGAGCCCTGTGCTCGCACCCGGCCGCGTCAAACCTAAGACGTACAGTGATTGCTCCTCCGCCAAGAGCTCTTCACTTAGAAGTGAGAATCACGGGTCTTTTTTCGTATCATTTAATTTTAATTTCACCGGATCACCTAGCGGCGATTTCTCATTCGGGTTAAAACACTTTTTAAAGAATTGAGGTGATTTTTTCGATCACGTCACCTGGAACAACAAATAAGTCTAATGGACATTGTTCTGTTGTTATAATATAGATAATTAAGATGTAAGAAATAT
Source organism: Ostrea lurida (assembly GCA_903981925.1). Taxonomy (NCBI): domain Eukaryota; kingdom Metazoa; phylum Mollusca; class Bivalvia; order Ostreida; family Ostreidae; genus Ostrea; species Ostrea lurida. Next base: position 5,789 of record CAJDSM010021681.1, read on the forward strand.
CTTATTTTTTTTCGGCGTGATCATGCAGGTAATCACCGAGATTTTAGCTCGGTATAATTTTTCATCAGATGGCGCTGTCGCGCATTGAATGAGTTTTTACCGTTAAAATTTTTCGTGATACATGGCATCACCCGAAAAACATATAAGATTGATCATTTCTTATATGGAAGCTTAAAAACAGAGGCCCAATGTCGCAGCACGTGCGGTACCCAAAAGAACCCTCACTGCTAAAAGTCATGAGTGCTAAGCATAGGTCTAAATGTGCAGCGCTTTACCGGCAATGGTGACGTCTCAATATGAGTGAAATATTCTCAACGGGACGAAAAACAAACAAATAATCAACCATTAATACATTGTCGGTACATTTCACCCTCTAAATCTCGTGCATTTTTGGAGGTTGCCATTGATCTGGTTGGACGTTGGGCTTCTCGGTCGTTTCCACACCCTTCTCGCTCGGCCTCGAAGGTGGTTATCCCAGTCTGACATGAATTTTAGTGCCATTGGTTTCTGTGTCAATAATTTGTTTTTCTTTGAATGGGGTGTTAACCTAGACCAACTCCCCATAGGCGCTCCCCATGTAATTTTGTAATGATGAAGGTCCTACCCCTCTATGCTATAAAATAGTATACTTTATTAAAAATATAAATATTATTTTATAATATAGAGGGGTAGGACCTTCATAATTACAAAATTACATGGGGAGCGCCTATGCAACTCCCCTGCGTGAAGGACCAGGGTTCTTTTCCTTCGACAACAACATTCCCATGCTCATGATCTCTATCTGTAAGGTTTGTAATAGTTTTCCTTCTCCTAAGGGGATATTTAGCAACCCCAGCCAGCCGTTTGCCCATGCGGAATTAGCTTGGGGTCAGATGGTCAAAAACGATTTTTTTTCCCCCAGCAAATAAAACCCTGATTTCTAGAGTTCTTAAATTTTACGCTATATAGCAAAATCATAATTTGGGAGATAAGGGTGATGGTGTCCTAGAGATGTGCTATAAGGTTTCACAATGTTAATTTTCTCCCTAGGTGCCAATTGGAGGTTGAAAACATTTCTACAGAAAAATAAAATCGTCTTACATTCCATGCAATTGCCAGTCATTTGTTGTGAGATGATGTCCTTTAAATGTGCAATACATTTTTCGAAAAAATTTCCTGACCGGATGCAGTACAGTAGCTCAAACCCAGCTCATGTCAAACCTAAGACATGAAAATAGGTCGTGGTTGCCCCTTCGCCTAAAGCTTGGCATACAGAAGTGAGAATCACGGGTTTTTCAAATATTAACTTAAAAACGGAGGTCCCATGTCACAAAGCGTTAGCACGCTATATAGAACCCCCACTGCTAAGGCCCGTAGCACTGAGAATATGTCTGAATATGTCTCAATATAAGTGAAAAATTCTCGACAGCTCGTATAAATTTTTTTTTTACAAATAAACAACCAACCTGCTCACCTGGAGGAGCAAGTGGGATACTGTAGATCACTTATTTTTCGCGAGTATTTTATTTCGCGTTTACAGGGTCCGGTGTTTACTCGCGAATACAATAATTCGCGAGAATAGAGTTAAAAATAACTTATATTTCGCGAATAGATCCGCTCCTGCAGTCACTACATGTGTACGCCTTTGTATGTACCGTTATTGATTTGACCGGCCTATTCAGATGACCAGTTTATACCCTTGCTTGCTACTACTGGTAATTACTTGAGTAGTTTTTATGCATCAAATGAAGACCACGCCTTACCGCATTGTCCCATGGCAATTGTAACGGCGTGAGTTTAATTTGTTTGTAAAGGTATTGGTATTGTTTATAAAAGAAATATACCTGCAATAATTTTTGTAAGCTTATTAAGGGGCATGTAATATGATGGCGATAAAAAAAAAGTTGAATTGTGTTGTTTCAGGTGTGCAATTCACATATAAAGATATAAATTAGAGATATCCGTAATAGATTTATTTGCAAAAAGTAGAAATAAACGCGAGATATTTGAAGTAGTGAAAGGACGATCAAAAAACTTGGTGCTCATTACATTGTGTCATGTGGAATAATTTCTTTAAGGGTAAGAATCTCGACCATTTTAGAAGTGTTTGAAAAATCATGGGGGTGGGAGGACTCCGAGGCACTTGCCCATCAGAATATTCAATGCAAACTTGATGATATGTGCAGCAGAAGTATATATGGATTAGGGGTCATCACTTCATTTGTTTTAAATGAAAAGGTGAAGATCAATCTCGTCCTAGATAGAATAAAATTAAGAGTTGGACAAACACAACCCCTGGATATACCAGATGGAGTGTCCAGGAGGAGTAAGCAATTTTCAACCGGTCACATCCGCCATGAGCTTGCCTTGATCAGGTTTACAAACGGAGTAATCTGTAGTTAAATCGTTGTATAACACCCTGTTAGAACACCCATAGGGGGTTTCAGCTGTGTGAACTAAGGGTTTCAGCGCCGAAGCGGAGATTGGAGTAGACCATGCAAGTAGAAAAGTCAGAATGTGTCATGTTTCTACCCGATATTTTGGGGGGAACATGTAGTGCACGGGTTGTGAAGGATTATTAATGGATATTTTGGTAAGCTTTGATCATTTTCAAATCGTGGCTAGTTCTTTTCAAACAACTCGTGGACAGTGTCAGCATTGTGGAATTTGACTCAGTCGCTAGGAAAAAACTTGCAATTATCTCGATTATGAAAGAGCAATCTTGCTCTTCTTCTTTACACACGTTACTTACACACACACACATTTTCAAATCTCATCAAATAATATACCCTTGCTTTTCTGTCCTGTAATATTAGGATTATATCGTGTTTTGTAAATGTACAAATCATGTGACAGGGGGTTTTCCATTTCCCAAAATGTACAACCAACCGGGGTTTCCAAGCCTCCATTCTAAAATGTTGATATTCCCTCCGTTTAAAAGCAGTGGTTAATGGCCACAATCATACCCATAGAAAACCAAGTCTATGGCTGTGTCAGAGGGGTCCGTAGATTTACCCCAAAACACCCAAGAACACTCCAAAATACCTTACAACAGCAAACCTAATAACCAAATTATTATTCATATACTTCAGAAAAAGCAAAATATATTTAAAAAATCGAACTTACAGAAAGGAAAACCAAAGAAAAAGAACTGAAACGGAGTATTCAAAGGGCGACAACTCGAACGTTCATTCTATATATAACCATGTGATTTTCTTTGATTACAGTCTCAGAACTTAATTGCATTTTTTTTTATGTTCACCAATATTTACCAATTTGTATATATTTTTATATTTTATTTTTACATTGCATATACATTCCGAATTCCGATGTTCTGGAAAATTTGATATAGTTATCGAACTTGATATGACTCCAGCGTATCTTCTATGTTTTAAAATTAATAACCTATCATGCCACAAATTGCACATTTGTTGCATTGGATTTACGTTTTTCTTTAATGAAATCAGTTTTCCTTGGTTCTTTGTAGTTTTTATTTTGGTTCTTTTGATATATGTTCTGGGTGTTTTTGGGTGTCTTGTGGTTTTTGGGGTGTTTTGGGGTAAAGTCTTATGGACCGTTTATCAGGTACAACCAACTTGCCAAAAATAATGTTGGATTTTCAAAACCAAGATTTTTCTCTTTAATACTTAATAGAAATTTTTATAGAAAGTTTATCACTATAATTTGAATACAATAAACAATGGGTTTACAAACAAAAATTATTTTTCCTGTTGCAAGAACACTTTGATTTTTGTTTGTTGTTTTTTGTTTTTTTAATTTTTTAAATTTTTTTTTTTTTTTTTTTTTAAGACACTTTGATGTGAATTTTATTTTTTTTTAACTGGAGCCACAATTGGGATTACTGGGAATCGACATATGGAAATTATTAATTATTTACTAATTCAATATACATTGTATCTAAATCCACAAGCTAAAGAATTTTTTTTCTCTTCCTAGAGGCTTTTAAATAAATTCCCGCGCCTTGGTAGAATATTTTTTAAAAAAAAAAAAACAGGTCTGCTACAAAGGCGCACTAACTCTTCCATTGGGGATTTCCAGCAGTCTGTAGGGGAGACCTGGTTCCACTATATATTACAAGAAATTGTTTGACTTATTGAACTTTGATGTAAGGAGAAGGGCTTTAAACATAGGCATGCCTGGCTGCCCTGATCCCATTCCACATTATTCTTTGTGGAAAACAATTGGGTTTAATCAACATTACCAATTGATTGTCAATGGGAGAAACTCCGCATCGGTTTTAATATCAAATTGTACACGCCGTGGGAATTGAGTGGTAATTTAGCAAATATAATTTTTTGAAATGATTGGGTGGGATGTAAAACAGTTTTAAATAATCCAATCCAATTCCAAAATGGGAGAAATTAAATTCCATCGCCAAATTTTGCTATAGATGCAAATATTAAAAAGAACAAAAGGCGGGCCGGTTTTTATTGGAAGAAGTTGACTGGGTCGTTGAACTTTTGCCCATAATTTTTGAGCCATGTGTCCCCTTGAAATAAGACCCATACCTATTTTTGGTTTTACCCAACTCCTTTCACATTCATTTGACATTCAGACACTTGTTACCAGCAATTCCATGGTGACGTCCTTCAGACATTGTACAGCATTCATGTGACAAACCTTCAGACATTGTACAGCACTCATTCCGACATCGGGCTTCAGACATTGTTCAAGATTCATTTGACATCCCTTAGACATTGTACAGATTCCCATTGAACACCTTCAGACACTTAACAACAATTCAATGTTGACATTCAGACATTGTACAAGCATTCATGTTGACATCCTTCAGACAGCTGTACAGCATTCATTGAAACATCCTCTTTCCAGACATTGGTAACAGCAAAATTCATTTGACATCCTTTTAAAGACATTTGTTTACAGCATTCATTTTGACAACCTTTCAGACAACTGTAAACAACATTCATTTGACCATTCAGACCAATTGGTAAAGCATTCCCATTGACATCCTTCAAGACAATTGTAATCCAAGCATTCATTGTTGACATCCCCTCAGACACTGTAAGAACATTCATTCTTGACATTCAGCATTGTCCAGCATTCCATTTTGACATCATTTCAGACCATTGTAAGCATTCATTTGCATCCTTCAGACATTGTCAGCACTTTCATATGCGCTGGACCATCCTTCAGACATTGTCACGCATTCATTTGAACAATCCTTCAGACATTTAACAAGCCTTCATCCAACTTGGAACAATCTTTCTTCAGACTTCTCTGTAGGGGACAGCAATTCATTGGTCTTGAACATCCTTCGAGATCATGTACAGCATTCAATTTGACCATCCTTCAGACCATTGTTACAGCATTCATTTGACATCCTTCAGGACACTGTAAAGGTCATTCCATTTGTAAACATCGTTCAGGACATACTGTCTAGCAATTCCATTGAACATCCTCAGAACATTGTACAAGCTTCATTTTGACATCCTTCCAGACACTGTTTACAGCATTCCATTTGACATTCGACATTGTACAGCATTCATTTGACATTCTTCAGATATTGTACACATTCATATGACATCCTTTCAGTCATTGGTTACAGGCATTCTTTGACATCCTTCAGACATTGTACAGCATCATTTGAACATCCTTTAGACATTGTTACGCATTCATTTGACATCCTTCAGATATTGTAACAGCATTCATTTGACATCCTTCAGGCATTGTAACAGCAATTCATTGTGACATCCTTCAGACACTGTAAACAAATTCATTTGACATTCAGACATTGTAACAGCATTCATTTGACATCCTTACAGACATTGTAGCAGCTTCATTTGACTCTTCAGACATTTTACAGCATTCATTTGACATCCTTCAGACATTGTACAGCATTCATTTGACATCCTTCAGACATGTACAAGCATTCATGTGACAATCCTTCGACATTGTACAGCATTCATTTGTACATCCTTTCAGACATGTACAGCATTCATTTGACCATCCTTTCAGACACTTGTTACAGCATTCATCTTGGACATTCCAGACATTGGTACAGCATTTCCATGTGACATCCTTCAGACATTGTACAGCATTCTTTGACATCTTACATAACATTGTACAAGCATTCATTTTTGCCATCCTCAAGACACTGTTACCAGCGCATTCCATTTGACATTCAGACATTGTACAGCATTCATTTGACATCCTTCGAACATTGTAGCAGCATTCATGTGCCATCCTTCAGAAACATTGTACAGGCATTCATGTGACATCCTTCAGACATTGTAACAGCAATTCATTGACATTCCTTCAACCATTGTACAGCATCATTTGAACACCTTCAGACACTGTTACCGGCATTCATTTGACATCTTCCGACATTGTACCAGCATTCATTTGACATCCTTCAGACAATTGTAACAGCATTCATGTGACATCCTTCAGAACATTGTAACAGCATTCATTTGAACTCCTTCAGACACTGTAACAACATTCATTTGACATTCCAGACATTGTACAGCATTCATTTGACATGCCTTCCAGACATTTGTACAGCATCATTTACATCTCCTTCAGACATTGTACAGCATTCATTTTGCATCCTTCAGACTTGTACAGCATTCATGTGACATCTTTTAGACATTTACAGCATTCATTTGACATTCTTTCAGACACTGTTACAGCATTCATTTGACAATTAGACATTGTCAGCATTCATTTTGACATTCCTTCAGAAATTGTACAGCATTCATGTTACATCTCCTTCGAACACTGTAACAACATTCATTGGACTCTTCAGACATTGTACATAGCATCATTTGACATCCTTCAGACATTGTTTACAGCATTCATGTGAACATCCTTTTCAGACATTGTACATCATTCATTTGACATCCTTCAGCCCATGTACAGCATTCATTTGACATCCTTCAGACATTGTACAGGCATTAATGTGACATCCTTCAGACATTGTACAGCATTCATTTGACATCCTTCAGAATTGTACAGGCATTCATGTATCTCCTTCAGACATTGTACAGCATTCATTTGACATCCTTCAAGACATTGTCACAGCATTCATGTTGACATCCTTTAGACCTTGTACAGCATTCATTTGACATTCTTCAGACACTGGTAACAAGCATTCATTTGACATTCAGACATTGTACAGCATCATTTGACATCCTTCAGACATTGTACAGCATTCATGTTACATCTCCTGCAGACATTGGTGGCAGCATTCATTTTGAACATCCTTCAGACATTGTACAGCATCATGTGACATCCTTCAGACATTGTACAGCCATTCCCATATGACAATCCTTCAGACACTGTTATACACATTCATTTGACATCCTTCCAGACACTGTACAGCATTCATTTGACATTCAGACTTGTACAGCCCATTCATTGACAATCCTTCAGACATTGTACAGCATTCATTTGACATTCCTTCAGACATTGTACAGCATTCATGTGACATCCCTTCAGAACATTGTACAGCAGTTTATGGAAGGATTTAACTTTTTGGGATGATCAGATCATTCTTTGAAAAATTTATATGTAGTTGAACTGCTTTCATTTTTAGTCCGCAAATACTTTTTTTTTTTAATCTGGATCTGGGACTGCTGTCTCTGTGAAGATAACATTTTTTAACGCAACCCAGCCATTTCTGTTCTTGAATTGATTTTTATCAAAATAATGGTGACAGGGGCGCTGGTAGGGGTAATAATGGAGCTTGTTATTGTAACGCTTATACTTTGTGTCAACATCACAGAGATTGCGATAAGAATGGTTGTTGTGCAAAATTGTATGTTTTCAATAATTGGATTGTATATCGTCCATAGCTTATTGGTTAAGCATCGGGCTGATTATCCACAGATCCTGAGCTCGAAAATCCACGAGAGACTTTTTGTTGCATATTTAACTGGAATCATGTTTTTTGTAATCCAAAATTACATACTTTCATCTTTTTGATAATGCATACTTTGATATTATATATCAATTAATCATTTCTTGCCGTTTTGAGAAACTTTTTCAAGGTGTAGTGGACCCACCTTAAAGAGTGAGGTGAATCAGGTTTAGCTTTGTAGCTTATGGGCCTCATGCCCACCTCAGACACACTTTTTTGACTGTTCTTCATCTTCATAACACTAGAAAATTTTGTTTAAATGCACTCACTCTTTATTTTTAGAAATGAGAAGGAGGGAATCCGCTGCTGATTTGAATTAGCTTATTGGGATGTTTTGTGTGGAAATTCCACAGCAAAGGCGTGATACGATCTCTTAAATGTCCATGTCAGCGGGGCCATAATTAGTGTGGGAGTAAGCAGACGGCGCAGATGATCAAGAACAAACTGGTTCCCTCAAGCACCTAGCTAGTGCCACACAGTTCAGAAACGTAATGAAAAAGTCAAATGTCAACAGTTTATTTCCAAGTCTTAAACTGAAGTGCACTCTAAACACACCCTTAATGTTAGGCTAATGAACTCTTAACCAAAATGCCCAGCGTATATGAAATTAAATCTGTCCTATTTACTCTGTTCTCTACTACGCTCCTTCTGCTTCAGGAGTAGCCACACTCTTAACGTGTTCTGCAGGATTCTAGTGTAGCTTACCTTAACATACAATCTCTCATGGCCTTGAAATGTGTTACAGCTTTGATTGTGGAATCAATACGATTCATGCATGGGGACAGCAGTGGCATCCTTCTAGATATGGAGCTTCCAGCCCATGACACTTCTTCCTCGACGCTTCTTCTATGGTACATGTACTTTTCCCTCCTGGGTCATGGTACTTCCATCCGTGGGGTACGTCTTCCACAGAACATACAGACAGACTTTCCCTACAGTGAAGTGTTGGCACCAACCTGAAGACTGACATACTGAGATAATTGCCAACTATGAAAATAATTGCTATGAAAAACAGGAACTTCTTTTCTTTGTTTTGGATTTAGAATTGTTTTCCCCTTGTGATATAGACTG
>CAJDSM010021681.1:14763-30549 GCA_903981925.1 Ostrea lurida
GTCAGAGTAATCAAAGTTACCAAAATATTCCTTACCGGTAATACTCCTTACAACCCGTGCACTACATTTCCTCCCCAATTCCAAATATCGGTAGAATTGACACATTCTGACTTTATATATATATTATTGGCCCGATTATTGGTCAGAAAATGATCGGAGAATCAGAAAATACGCAGGATTTTCTTATATCGAGAAATCAAATTTATTTATATAAAAAGAAAAAATGAATTTGTGATATCGAAAAGTCCAAAATATTTCTTGATATCAGAAACTAAAAAAAAAAAAAAAAAAAAGATGTAATGTCCTTTTTTTTTTTTTTTTTTTTTTTTTTAAATATTAGGAATGATTTGTGGATATCGGAAATTTGATGTTTTGACATTAGAAAATACTTTGTGATATCAAAAATATATTTTTTTTTAAATTAAGAATTCGACTTTATGATATCAAAATACATGAGAAATTTGCGGCATCGCCATGCAGGTTACTCGCTTTACCGCCACCCAGCTTGGTTTTACTATTTAGGATGTAAACAACCATTTCCGGTCAAAATGAAGATCAAAAGATTGCAAAGTAAAGGTAATAGTTTTTATTTTTTTGCTTGCTTTCCACCTGAAAATTGCCGGTTTAGTTACCGTAAGTTGTTTTCTTTATCTTGGACCAGTAAGAAACGATGATCCGATAGCTAAATAATCTTGAAAATTATTTCGGTACTTAGGGAATCAAAACAGGTTTGGGATTGGCTAATGCTCTAAATGCTTAATGATCTCCTTTGGCAGATATTCACTGTCTTTTTTTATATAGTGGCATTTTAGATTTATTTAAACTTTTATTATTTATACATGAGTAAGCCGAAGTCCAGACGTGTGCAACATTAACAAAATCCTGGTGTAAAAGCAGAAAGATTCCTATAATTTCACAGTTGTCGAAATTCTTAAAAGTTTAAGTCACAGTCAGACATTTGGTGTAACAGAATTTAAGGCTCTGTCAGACCAGACAAAGTTTCATCAGGCCAGACATATGTACCAATGTGCATTGCAGAGAAAAGTAAAGGGGAGGCACTAAAATGCCTTGTAATGTTTTTACTCCCACTGAGCTCATATCCAGCCAAATGTAGTAAATTTTCCAATGCTTTGCACTCAAGGCTGTAGTAGTGATGGTTCTTTGATGTATCAATGCCTGTCACGACACAGGACCTCCATATTTAAGGTCATATCCGAAAGACTCGTGACTCTCACTCATAAATGCAATTATGCCGACTGTTGAAGGATATATTTACATTTTAGGTCAAGCCAAAAGCAGAGCTCGAATTAACAATTACCTTTCTTTACAAAGCAAATGCTACTACTGAGCTACCGGTCTTTTCTTACTGGGTAGTGAACCTTTAATTAATTTGACCTGCCACATGGCCATCTTATTTGAGTCACCTTCACCTGTGCATTCTAATCCTGTCAGAGTTCTAAATTGAAGGGATCATGCCCGACATTTTCAAATGGTCATTTGGACTGATGTTTTCTTGCAAGTTATTGGTCCAGAGAATTTCTTAACTGCGTTGCTGACAGGACCTAAGTTTTTGACAACTTTGTAATCTCTCAACTGTTTTGTGTCATTTGTTACACCACTCTCTTCCACCCCCTCCCCCCCCCCACTCCCTCCCTCTATCTCTCTCATTTGAATCTTGTATATAAAGGATACCCATATATAATTTTTTCCAATGATCTCTATCAAATTATAAGAGAAAGAGAATATCAGGAGGGGCTTGTCCCCACTATTTTGTATCGTAATATTTCATACTATGTGGGTCAAGGGATATAGCTGTAATTTTCATTCTCACAGTACACTGTCCTAAGTGTCCTCACAACACAGGTAAAATTGTTACAAATATTTTCACCTGATTCTCACTATACAGGTTTTCTCAGTTCTGCTCGTTTGCTTTATCTACCCCCAAAAGATGGAAGCAGAGCAGTAGCAGTTTTTACAAAATTCTTTTTTAGCACTGATCATTTCAGCTTTGTGGCTGTATTGTTTTACTAAACCAGAGAGAAATTGAGCGGCCCTAATCAAACATAAAATATTTTTAAATTTGTAGAGGATGGTGCTTTTTATATTTATAGAGGATTGAATGTGCTTTCTGTGAGTGTAAAACATATATGTATACAGAAGAATATATGGAAAAAATACACAGAATTACTTACTGAATTGAAAAAAGTTTTGTGAGCAGATGTCATAAGATATTCACTAAAAGATTTTAATTGTTGTAAAATTCTCAATATCCAAATAATTCAAGAAAAAATCTTCACATAAGCAGGCCTAACTGTTCTGCTTACTTCTAAATTTGTATGGGAAACACCTTTGATTGGTCAGTATTTTCAGGAATGTGAGGTTCTCCTAACTAGTGTGTTTCACTCTTAGACACATTTATACCATATTGAGAGGCATAATATATATATTCGTTTGCTTACATTTGTAAAATATAATAAAAATCATTTATTGTAGTTTTATTGATCAGTAGCTTTTGGGCATCTTAGAGAATATTTTTATTTCCTGAATTCTTTGTAAAAGAAAAATATCCTATTTGTGGACAAAACATGCACATAGACCTATGTCTCACACACAGTAAAAATGAGCAATGCAGGTCTGACTGTCTAATAGACAGTTAGAATGAGGTATGCAGACCTATGGATGATATTTAAGGCCACTGATTTTGTGCTTTATTTTTGTTATTTGGAATAAATTGAGAAATATGCAAATACAACAAAATAGTGCATTCTGACAGCTTATCAATAAATAGATTGTATGTATTCTTATAAATTATTCATACAGATATAGAAAAAATTAAGTGGAAAATTTTTTCATAAGACATATTTTCTCCTTCCTGTCTTTGATCTTTACAGTGATAAATCTTGCAAATTCAAGATTGAAACTTAATTAATAACCATGTTCCTTTTATGTTGTTATGCATAATATCTCAAAAAACGGAAGGCTTATTAAAGTGTTCAGGAAATTCTATACTCATATATCAAAGTTGCATTTCCACTGAAAGTTATGAAATTCAGTGAATCATTAAGTATAGGGAGCTAGGGCAGCCCTTCAACCATTATCGATTTTTTATCAATCAGAATGAAATCTGTGAAAATTGTTTACCCTTCTTCTCGCTTTCCATTGCCTGAGATCACTTTAAAAATTTCTGTCTGTGTTCTTTAAAATTACTTGTACTTCACTTGTAATTATTCATATTTCTTTCATGTATGATACTTTAGTACATGACTTCAATTCTGCGATCATCATTTTAACTGANCTTTAGTACATGACTTCAATTCTGCGATCATTTTAACTGAAAACCAATTATGCAGAGAAGAACAGACTTGAGAATGTAATACATTCAGAAGTCCTAATGTCCTATTAAAGTCANTGCAGAGAAGAACAGACTTGAGAATGTAATATGTTCAGAAGTCCTAAGTCCTTTTTACTGGACGCTGTCTTCTAAGTCTAACTAATAGGTGGCTAATTTCAAAGACTGACTTGCACTCGTGTGCAAAAAATGTGTTCAGAATGGGTAAAATCGGACTGGATTACTCACTCTTCTAGTAACTTTGACATCTCAAGTGGTACAGCATCTGTTCTAGAAACTGAAGATTCCAACTGGAATTTAGTTTTCTCCTTCACAGCATGCTGCAGGACTTTCCAATTTTTTTTTAATGATTGTGGGTAAATAGAATATAGTAGCCTTTCTTATTAAAGTAGAATCACATATGGGACATTATGTTTTTGAATTTTTGTTACTACTTTAATTTTCTTGTGATTAATTTTGGTATATTTTCAAAGCTAATATGAGTGAAATTTGGTAAATGTTTTCAAAGCAAAAATGGGTCAAATTTGGTAAATGCGTTTCTTGAGCAAGTGGTATGAATGAAATGTTTTAATGGTATTATTGAAGGGTCACTCTGACATATAACTTATTGAACTTTCCCAAAAACAGATAAAGAATGAGCATTTTGAACAATTCTTCTGAGTCATGCACCCATTAACTGCAGCTTTTGTCAAATGCAGATCTAAGAAATGTTAACTATATAAAATATTGGCTCGTTGGGATGTATAGTTGGAACAAAAATGAAACAAGAGGTAGCTGCTCTCATTCCTCATTGCTTCATCTCCTATAAAATTTCCAATCTAATATATTGATTTACACATCAAAGTTATGACCATAACAACCAGTCTAGATTGACAGATGGTTGGATTTTTATTGATTGAATCAACAGCACTGGTCAGATTTCTCAAATTTCTCTGGTCATGTGTGTACAATATAATTCCAAAGATTTACTACAACTCCCTAACTATGCATGTGTAATGTTTGATTTAATTCTGTACAGTCTGACTCAAAAAAAATACTTAGATTGAACTATTGTAGAAAAATATTGCCTCAATTTGGATTGATGTGGCAGCTTCCTATCAGAACCAAGCCCCTTCAGTTTCCTACTTTTACCCTTGATCCCCGATAACATGAATTTAACTTGATCTTAGTGTAAATCAGTATGCACAAGCACTCCAGTGACATGTCTTCTCAATTTACACATTAAAGATACTATCTATTGAAATGAATTAGTTTATACAGTCAGGGCCCCATTGAAATTTAAATACTGGGTCAACTCATTTTGACCTGTACAATACCACAGGTAAGGAAAGCCCTCCGTTTTATAAACAGTCGGAGCCATGGAAGAAGGTGCTGAAATGGGGAGAAATAGTGTGGATTTGTCTTCATGGAATATCTTAAAATTCTAACGCATTTAAAAAGGTGTAGGNGAAGAAGGTGCTGAAATGGGGAGAAATAGTGCGGATTTGTCTTCATGGAATATCTTGAAATTCTAACACATTTAAAAAGGTGTAGAGAGACGTTCGTCAATTACTTCATGTGTTTCTGTGTATTGTAGTAATTAAACACCAATGGTAAAGTTTACATAAGGATTTTAAATGAATTGGAAAACAGGAGTATAAAAAAAACCAAGATACTTTCATAAAGCCATAAGTGGTGATTAAGTTCCAGAAATCACACAAAGTAATTGTAATAAAATTTGATTAAAAGGAAGGGTCCAAATTTACTTTGTAAATCTGTAAAAAAAGAAAAAAAAATTTGGTGTCAAAATCATGGACCATGAATAGTGTAATTTCTCCATAAAACTGGTTTGACAAGTCCCAACTTTAACAAATCGTCAGCAACGAAATAGCCCAGGCCTCCCTGTACAGCCACTGCATAATAAGCTTCTATTAATCACCCCCAAGGTAACGTACGTGTATCTGTCTGAACATCAGAGGCCGTTAATGAGAGTGGAGTGTATAGTAGATAATGTAGGTTTTGCATCTTATGTGTTTGATGGAGTTTAAATTCCCATGCATCTATTCAAGTTACTGATCACAATTCTGTTTTACCAGTTATAATTATTTTATTGAAATTTATTATTGCGTAAATTTCTGCAGAGTTTTCAAAGCAGTTTTATTCAAAACTTTTTTCCCAGCCCATCCTCTAGCTATTTTACTTGTTAAAAAGTTTGTATTATTTATAGATGTATACAAATGCTGGAAATCAGAAGCATGCAGGTATCACCTTTTGGAAAACTTCATTTTAAAAATCGCAAAACATTTATCAACCTGACAAGGTATCATTATTCTACAAATGTTTGTAAGATTGTTTACCAGTTTTACCTGCGTGCCATTTCCATTTAGCNGTTTGTAAGATTGTTTACCAGTTTTACCTGCATGCCATTTCCATTAAATAGTGAAGCTATCAAATTACAGGTGAGCTCACTAGCCAGATAGCCACCCTGCAGTGCATATATTTCATCCATGGATGTCTGCCATGAATGAAAACTTATAAGCAAACCTACATGTGAAAAATACAAATTTAACTCCGCAAACATTCACTGAGGCATATCACATTTCTCCTCAGTGAAAACATGTAGCACAGGTGAAAATAAACTTGACCTTTAGAGGAGGAAAAAAGTTATGCTTTCGACATAATGGCCTAAAGGTATTAATAATTCATGTATTTAAAATTATTCTTGAGTGTATTGTATAACAAAGTTTAACATCTCGCACATGTTTCAAATCTGAAGAATGTTTCCCTCTTCTGCCCCCATGGCTTAGTTTTGCTGACGGTGGGTGGAGCAAAGTGAAGGTGAAGTTTCCTGTTTTCAGCTGCAGGCATAATTGTGTAATGCATAATTACTGGAGTGTCTTTTTCCCTCACCAACGAATATGAGGCTGTGAAACGAAAATATGTGATGAAATGTGGACTTGTGTGTAAATTTCAGTGAAATGGATTCCTGTGTATTACCAAATGGAAACTATAATTTTTAAATGGTAATGTAACACAGGCCATGCATCTCTCTCTCTCTCTCTCTCTCTCTTCTCTCCTCTCGTCTCTCCTTCTGCTCTCTCTCTCTCTTCTCTCTCTCTCTCTCTTCTCTCTCTCTTCTCTTCTGTGTGTGTGTGTGTGTTGTGTGAAAATTATCATGGAACTGATTTTATGAATTGTTTATGTACTTTTATGCAAAGAACCTGTATGACATGCTAAAATTTGAATAATAAAATTTCAGTTTACCTGAAATTTTTTGCAAATAAACCTTCACAAAAATCACTTCAGATTTTAAAAGCTCCCAAAGGAACAACTTGTATGTCAGATTGGCAAATGGCAGTTGGAATCTACTCATTATACTGAATTAAGTGCAATTTATTTGCACTTTTTGACCTTTATGCACTTTGACAGGACTGATGTGAATGAAGATTGAAAATTTATGTGTGTGAAGAAGAAAAAATATCTTGGATCTTTTGTCCGTGGCAGCCCCTGCATGCATGAAACATTTGCATCAAGATCCTGAAAGTGAAATGAATTTACCTATAGTTTCTGGGTACATAATTTATGAAGCTGTAAATTACTTTTTGCACTGTTGTTTTTTGCATGAACTGACTTGTACAGAAATCTTCATATTAATTTTACATTATCACCAAAGGATTTTTAGAAATACATCTTTTTTAATGACTTTCAACATTCATGGACAGTGGGCATATAAAGGGGTCCATTGTTAGAATTTAATGAAATGGATGGGCAGTTTTGTAATTTTCTTTGAAGGTTAATTACATCGTATCAAATAATATAAACAAGGGTGTTGTTGGAACGCCACAACAGAGATAGTCAGTGGACAGTGATGTGTATATCTACATGTATACTCTGATATGTGTGGGAACTGTGCATATTTTGAAATGTATTTCTGGCCTTGGAATTAGACAGTTTCAGTGCATCTGGATTTCTCCTTGAACATTGCTCTGTGACTCCACCTATCAGCAAGTCTAACATGTCTGTCAATGACTGGGACAGTTTTATTTTGGTTCAGAAAATAGTCAACAACACGAACTAATATGTCAGCAACAAGCTTCACAAAGTTTTGTGTCGGAATTCATTCAGATAGATCGGATAATATGGTCAGCGTAGAACTACAAAGTGGTCAGTGAAGGAGGAATGTATGCTAAGCTTGAAGATCACTATATATAAATGTCCAGGGTAATCACATTGGTTGTATTGTAATATATACCACAGTTATGTCAGAGACCTTTTCATGAAAACCAGTGAACATTAAAAGGGTTCTTTGTCACATGATGGCACAATTAACAGAGTAGGATGATGGATTGAAATCTTGTATATGTACAGGGACAGGCCCAGAGAAATCAGTGGGGATGTTGCAACCCAAGATGTTACCTTTTCTGACAAAAAAAGAGGATTTTGAAACCAGGGATGGGATCTGGGTTGCAACCCCATAACCCCTCCACCCCCCCCCCCATATCTACCACTGTCTGGATATCAGCAACCCCATAACCCCTCCACCCCCTCCATATCTACCACTGTCTGGATATCAGCAACCCCATAACCCCTCCACCCCCTCCATATCTACCACTGACTGGATATCAGCAACCCATAACCCCTCCACCCCCTCCATATCTACCACTGTCTGGATATCAGCAACCCCATAACCCCTCCACCCCCTCCATATTCTACCACTGACTGGATATCAAGCAACCCCATAACCCCTCCACCCCTCCATATCTACCACTGTCTGGATATCAGTGTTATTAGACATTGTCCATCCTTTGTGACTCTCCCATGTTGATGAAGAGGGATCAGTATACATTAAATTTTTCAATTTTTTTTTAGAATTTGGAAGCAGTGATATATTTGTTGTATCCCTGAAGTCATATAAACCATGTAAATAGTTGATGGATTTGATGGGGGTCTTTTATTTTATAGAGGAGTAGCCTCTGTTGAAGAACTACTCTATTTTATCACGTGTCTCTAAAATAAAGATGTTTAGGTGATATGTTGCAGGAAGAAATTCTTGGCTGGTAGGCAACATCTGGGTGTTGATTTTGGATGTGTATTCAAATATTAGATGTTTATCCAGGTTATCATATGGGCCCTCATTCGCCATGAGCAAACTTCCAAGAAAACTTGTTAGGGAGAGAGGTTTTAAAAAGTTTTAGTATCGAATAGGTTGTGCAAGAAAAACAAGCACGAAATGTTATGCCTACTTTAAAAACACCCTGTATTTTCTTCAGTTGTGTGTGAGTAGTATGCGAAGAATCTTCTGTCTATATTTATCATGTCCAAATAAAGGATGCAGACGGCCATATTCCCCTCTTTTATAAACATGGAAAATGTTAGAGCTGTTGTAGTAATTAAGTGAAAAATAATTAACGGAGGCTGCATCACTTTATGGAAATATGGATTGTTACTAATGGTGAGGGATTGATTCTGAACGGGGATCTAATCAATGGAATGTAGGTAAGTCTGCTTTGGAGAATTTTTGCACATCCAGATGTTCCAGAAACCAGTTCATTTTGTTGAGTGAAATTCATAATCATTTACTATCGGGGATGATCGATGGCCCACCATGATTGATAGACTCTCCTCAAAAAAAGATATACTTGGCTGTACAGAAATGTTGAGAAACTTATAATACTTAATTAGTTTGATTAATTGGAAGTAACAAAGTTTAAATGTGGTTTTTTTTTGCTCATGACTTGCGATACTGGCTGGAGGAGGAAGGGTCAGCTGCTGATATGATGGATCTGTGTGGGTCAGTGTGTAAGCCAAACACACAGTGACATATACACATGGCTTTGTTCTTTTGCCAGTTTGTTAATGTATTTAGGAATAATTTCTGAAGGCTATGGTTGAATCAGAAGTGTAATTAGCTGAGTGGTACACCCACCTATCTCGTTTCCTCTAGGCGCAGCTTTTGTGAGGAGTGATTTTTGCTAATTCTTTGGGTATTCTTGAGAGGAAGACATAAGAAATTTAATTCATTTGTTTTAAAATTATCATTTTATTTGATTATTTCAACTTTACAACTGCTGTATTGAAGTTAGTATTAGTTTGGAAATTATTCATACATGTAGTTTTCATCACTATATACACCTGAGACAAGAAGGATAAGTGATGTGGGTTTGTACGGTAAACGGAATACGTGTTTTTAATACATTACCTGTAATGTGTCACAACTAAAACTAAACAGATACAGGGTATGATTTAAGGTCATGAAATCGTCATTCATTGGAATGAAAAAAGGAGAATGTATAAAATGTTGCTTTTCTGAAGTTATTTGTCGGTTTCACCCAAGGTCAGATGAAAAGTTCAAGTCACAGAAGCACAGACCTCTCTTTCAATAGATAAGGGAATCTTGTTTCAAACCAGTGCCACTTAATACTGATGACTTGAGCATGCCTGCTTGAGATCCACAGTAAACAAACAATTACTTTAAAATATGAGAGAGGAGGGGGTTGTGTTATTCTGATGTAATATAATTCATGTGTACATATTTGAATAAAGATAAGCTCTTGTCTTAATGACCAGAGAGAGAGAGAGAGAAGAGAGAGAGAGAGAGAGTAATTTAGTTAATTTCATGAAGTGGTTGTTAGTTGTTGGCTTGAGTATTTTGGTAGAGTGATGCAAGTTGAAAGTCAGTGTCATATATTTTTAAAAAATTAGTTCCTTCACCATATTGTTACTATAAGTATACATGTACTACTTTGTATAGAAATATTAAAGAGGGATTTTAGTCCATATATGTAAACAATGATGAGAGTCAGAGATGGTCTAAGATTTTGCACTGACATGCCCTTATGTGTGTGTGTGCTATGCAGGTAGTGCATGATAAGGGTTTAGATTGTTGTTAATTCATGGTTCTTGACATACATGTATATAGCTCACCAGAACTGAAGGTGCAAGAAGTTGAACTTTTCACATTTTTATGCCCCCGGAATCTTTGATTAGAGGGCATATAGTTTTGGTCTGTCGGTTTGTCCGAAAAATTTAACATTGGCCATAACTTTTGAATGGCAAGTGATGGGACTTTCATATTTCACATGTGTGTTCTTATGGCAAGCCCTTTCTACTGGTACCCAAATTGTTGACCTCCTGACCTTGAAGTTTGACCTACTTTTCAAAAGACTTAACATTGGCCATAACTTTTGAATGGCAAGTGATGGACTTTCATATTTCACATGTGTGTTCCTTATGACAAGCCCTTTCTACTGGTACCAAAATTTTGACCTGACCTTGACCTTGAAGTTTGACTTTTCAAAAATCTTTTAACATTGGCCATAACTTTTGATTGGCAAGTGATGGTACTTTCATATTACACATTGTGTTCCTTATGACCACCTTTCTATTGGACCAAACATTTTTGACCTACTGACCTTGACATTGAAGTTTGACCTACTTTTCAAAAACTTACAACATTGGCCTTAACTTTTGAATGGTAGGTGATAGATTTTTCATATTTCACATGCATAATCCTTTGGCAAGCCCTTCCACTGGCTGTGGAATCGGGGGCATCAGTGATTCACAAACACATCTTGTTCAGTATTTATTTCCCATATAATGGTCAATATCAAAATGGGGGATACTAAGGATTGTGACATCCCCCCCCCCCCCCCCCCCCCCAAAGAAAAAATATTTTTAGAGTAAAAATATACACCAGTTGCCCAAAGCATTCTCTCACAAATTGTCATATCAAAGATTAAAGATGTTCAAAATATATGCATGTAAAATTTGTTTTTGATTTAACAAAAAGGCCACAAACTCAACTCTGTGTTGGGACTTAGTATGACTTTGACCTAAGATTGGCACCAAAGTTTATTAAGAAAACTTTTATGTCATAGAAAGAGCAAAGCTACAATTTGTCAAATGAAATCAGATTGCAAGCATCATCCTTTGAGTGATTTGAAAACATAGGGAATATAGTATTTATCTTGGAATCTATGATTTATGAGCTCTTTTTCAAGGAAAGGTGAGATGGCCCACAGGCCTCTTGTTTTGATATGTTCTGCCTCATCTAGCACTAAGGTCACTTGGTGTCCAATATATCTCAATAGTACATTTACATTTGCTTTTTAATATTCATGATGAAATGAAAATGATTTGACCTGCTGTATTAATGTTTTGTTGATAATCAAACACTAGCTGTTTTACCAATATATGAGCACATACTGTTTATGGGCATTTTGGATGAAAATTCCCACCCCAGAGTACCAAAAACAGAGGCTGTTAACTAAAGTGTGATTACCAGCTAACAAGGGATTTTACAGACATGCAGACATGGATCTGGTTTAGAAATCTTCGTAATATCTATACAGATGACTTCATTTTCACAATCTCACAAATCGCTTCTCAAACAAGGGCTCTTTACTTTTTTGACTAAATGTTCAACAGAGCAGAAAATGAAAAACATGCACACTCTATTCCATCTCCAGTGTAATCTGACCTGGCTTTAAAGGCTCACATTTACCTTTGTGATCACTGGGAGGTATTGCGTCCAAAAAAGAAAAACAACAAAACAAATAAACAAGCACCACCCCCCACCCCCCACCCCACCCCAAAAAAAAAAAGTACCAGAAAAAAAGAATATAAGCTAAAATTGAATAAAGAAAAAGAAAAAACAAAAAATGTGCACACTCACAGAACTAAAGGTACCAGAGCATTTGGTTCACAGCCAGTTTTTCTTCTCTCCAGAACTACAGAATGGGAGATCATGAGGGAGAAATGTTGATGTAAACAGTGAGAGGTCACATCAGACTGAACTATAATGATATTATCAATGTCTCTCTCTCTCTCTCTTTCTCTCTCTCTCTCTCTCTCTCTCTCTCTCATGCCCCTTTTAAAAGGGAGTAGAATTTGCAATAAACGAATATGAGATTTTTAAAAAAAATTGTAATTTAAAAAAAAATACTTGCACTTAATTGTGATATGCTTCAAGTGAAAATGATGTGGGTTGAAGGAATTGAGAGGGTGTTTTTGACATAAATTGGGATTGTGGTTTTTTTCCTTTGGAATGTCTAGATATGCTGTGATTCACCCTAAATTAATGTAACGTGCTAACTTAAGTTGAAACTGAATCAGTCTGAATATTCAAGTAGACATTCTTTTAAATCCCAAATACTAAGTATTCTGACCAGCCAACTTGTATATTTTAAACAAGAATACTAGTCAAAGAGGACATCCCTATTTAGAGGAAGATGGATTTAGAAATTAAATCATAGGAATTTTATCATACAATCAAATTAATGTGAGATAAAATTTTCATTTTAAAAGTGATACTTTAAATTTGTAACTTGTATCTTTTCAAACAGGATGACATTTTGAATGTATTTTAACTCATATTTTTCATTTTCATAGGTGGCCAACTATGTTTTCACCAACTAGATCATGAGATGGTAAGTTGTGTATAGCTTGCATTACAATAGTGCACGTGCCACCATGGTGATGAACTTGTGACTCAGTTATTAGTGTCTGTGTACAATTATAGCTTGTCACAAATTAGGAAGTAGTATCAGGTCCTAATGATGTAACATTCTCACTCTTTGTCTCACAAGACATCCTTTGATAAAATTCATAATAATTATTGTTAAATTATATTTACAATAACTCATTATGAGTGTGCATACTTAGTGCTTGTTTTATAAGTTTGATCAATCCAGAGAACTTTTAAAATGGATGGAAATGTGAATTGTTTTGACAGGTATATAGAGGTGTTGAACACTCTTGAGATAGTAAGAGATTCATTGTAGTAATGGATTATTTAGGACAGATCTCTTTTGTTTCAACAGGTTTGATGAGCCCACGAAAATGGAAGAGGCCCAAATAGAATTGGTCTATGTAACAGATAGAATCATTTGTATGTCAAGTTTGTTGTTCTCTTAGTAAAGAAATTCTATTAACTTGAATTGATGTTTGATATTTTTTTAATAAGAATATCTTGAATTTAAAAAAAAAATCAAAGAATATCTTGAATAAAAAAAAAAAATCATATCATGAGGTAGAGTAGGTAATTCATCACTTCAACATAGCAGATAGCAGAATGTGATAAGTGTGCTAATTTCTGTTGCAACATTTGATTTAGAATGAGATTAAACTGGAGCGGTTTGTGTATCTGACAAATACTTATCTGTGTGTTTTATTTATACAGGTATGTCATTCCTATCTGAAGGCCATAATGTGGAATATCAAAGGGATCTTCAAGATGTGTTTCATATGCTTCGTGCAAAACATGGTGAAAATGTCTTAGTAAGTTGTGATAATAACGCAAAGTGTTTTTGTGAGTTACAGATCTTGACATAGGATGAACACACCTGGATTATTTGGGTTTCAGCATTTTATTTTGAGAAGGTGACCATATCTGTAATCCTTTTTTGAGCTATACATGATGAGTTTTTGTGATGTAAGGAAGAAACTATTTGTAGGTCAAATATTCAGATGTCAAGGTCACTTTCACAGAATTAGAAAAGACATTGTCTGTAGGCTATAAATCTGATAGCAAGGAGTCGTAGCAATAAGCTTCATCTTTCAGCAGAGTATGAGAATAACCTGAAAGTAAATAATTATTTTATAGCTGATCAAGTCAAAGTTCAAGGTCACTCACAAACTTGTTATTTTTAGTCCTAGTGCAAACTGCTTCAGTACAAAATTGAATTATGATTATAAAATGATACAATGTATTCTGCAATTGTATTTTCAATGTATGGCATTTAAACTAAAAGTATCAGTATATGGTCCTTTGTTTATCTTTGCAGGTTATAAATATCTCAGAACCTAGAGATGACCTACAAAGAGCCAACAACCAAAAAGTTATTGATTTTGGTTGGCCAGAGCATCTGGCACCACCCCTGGAAAGGTTGTGCAATATCTGTAAGAGTCTGGACTCCTGGCTGAACTCTGACCTCGGTCATGTGGTTGTCCTGCATTGTAAAGGCGGAAGGGGACGATTGGCCGTTATCATTGCAGCCTTCCTCAACTACAGTAACATCTGTTCAAGGTTAGAAAGTTAAATCCTTCCTGAGCCGTAAAACTAACAAAAACTTTCAAAAAACACAGGGCTGTAAGTGATTTAAATGTCGTGCACTAACTCTGGATTAAACACCTGTTCGTGACCAGTTACCCATTACATATTGATGACACCCAAGTAGACAGCAACAATGCAGATGAAGTACCTTGTCTAAATACAACACAGCAACATAAGTGATATCAAGGGCATTTGAACTGTAGACCTCTGATTGACACTACATGCATAATCTATTAAACAGCTAAGTCATGACTGAATTTGTAAACTTTATACCACTTACAAGATAGACTCATTTAACTGACTGGCAAGAAATGCCTGACTCCACAAATTTAAAGCTATTTTAATTTATATTACAAGATATTTCATTTGGAATTTTTAAACCCTTTGAGTAGTAACTTTGGTTATGCCATTGAGGGGTCAATCATCAGTGGATCTGACAGTCCAGAAATGATTCCAAAGAAAGTTAAAAAAAAACCAAACCCACTTTTCGATATACATATTTGTAGCATCCCTTTAGAATGGTCACCTTAACAAAGCAAAAGGATATGTACATATTTTTTATCATTATATGAAAGAGAATATAATTTAGTTATAAGCCAAATATTATGTATCACATGAAATCTGTACATTTACAACTATACATGGTGACAATGTATGAGCAGAAATATGGAATAAATTCATGGTGTTCAACTGTTCATACATATCATGTAATAATGTACGTAATATTCCATTTATACTGTGTATAGTTGTACATGCATTATAATTTGGCTCCATTGATCTCTTGGGTGTCTACCAGATATTAATTAGTGTAAATATAGGACTATATGGAGTAAAACTGGGGGTAACCCAGGTCCTTCAGTAATTGGTGATGTATGATTACTTTTCAATCAATAACCGTGATCTGTATGTGTTGCAGCTCGGAACAACTTTTGGACCGCATGGCAATAAACAGGTTCTATGACGACAAACTCGGTGGACTTAAAAATCCTTCCCATCGAAGGTGAGTTCATTTATTTTATTTCTATAAATGATAAACCAATAATGTTTTAGTTGATTAATTAGATAATATACTTATCCATAATAAATATTGCAATAAAAATGAATAATGATTCGAAATCTGTCTTTATTTGTCCTCCTGTCCTCCCCTCCCCACCCCCCCATTTATTTTGCCTTATGATTATTTTCTCTATTTCAGGTACATAGAGTACTTTTCCGGGCTCCTTTCGGGTGCAATAAAGATAAATTCAAACCCTCTCTACCTCCATCACTTAGTAATGCATGGTGTCCCAAACTTTGACAGTCGAGGTGGGTGTCGACCATTCATCACCGTGTACCAGAGCATGCAGCCAGTGTTCACATCGGGTGTCTAGTGAGTACAGAATCACACAAACACGTCAGGTGTCTA
>CAJDSM010021682.1:485-13534 GCA_903981925.1 Ostrea lurida
ATAGCCAATGATGAACTGAGTACCTCGATTATCTGGCGCTCCTAGGGAGAACATAAAGGATGTAAACAGAATAATTTCACTCAATGGAGAGTCACCAATGCCGGTGAAGGGCTGCAATATTTAGCCTATGCTCGCACTCAGGGCCTTTGAGTAGGGAGGATCTTTTCGGCCACACCTGCTGTGACACGGGGCCTTGCATTTTTGCGGTCTCATCCACATGACCGCCCCATTCAGTCGCCTCTTACGACATGCAAGGGGATGCTGAGGACCTATTCTAACCCGGATCCCCACCAAAAATATATATCAAAATGAATGATAGTGGTCAAAACTAGCTATGAAATGTGTGTTATGTGCGGCTTTTGACGGTAAAAGTAAGTAAAAATTGTAATCCATTAAAATAGAATTCCAGCGATAAACTATAGTGAAAACAGGTATATAACAGGTACAAGAGTCTCACATAGTTATGATCAATTATTAGCACTGTCAATTTAGAATAGTTTTCTCACGACGCAACTCATTTTACCTTCATTGGTTTTAAAAATGCCCGTAAAATCCGTGCATTGCTACTCGCATAGTGTAAACAATGAATGCTGATTCCACAGTAAATGGGTTTTAAATTCAGCACAGTGTATGGTGAGTGATTTAAAATCAGTTCTCTAAGAGAGAGAGAGAGAGAGAGAGGAGAGGAGAGAGAAGAGATGAGAGAGAGGATGAGAGAGAAGAGAGAGAGAGAGAGAGAGAGAGAGAAGAGAGAGGGAGAGAATAGATAGATATATAGATTAGATAGATATATAGATAGATAGCTCTGATCCTTCGAAGTTTTTTGCCCCAACTCTTTTGGCACTACATTTGATCACTTTTATAAAGTTTTACTTTGTGTTTCGGATTTCCAACATTTCGGTTGAGCATCACTGAAGAGACATGATTTTTCAGAAATGCGCATCTGGTGCATAAAAATTGTACCGTATATTATTTATATATATATTAGATAGATAGATAGATAGATAGATAGATAGATAGATAGATAGATAGATAGATAGATAGATAGATAGATAGATAGATAGATAGATTAGATAGATAGATAGATAGATCATACCACTTTTAGCTATAGGACAAGCTTGATTGTTGCAGTCTTGCTCCTCTTTGGTATCACCTGAACAAGGAACATCACCAGTAGATGAACAAGTCCTCGTTCTGCTTCGTTTGCCGCCTCCACATTTTTCGCTACAGGATGACCAAGATCCCCAGGACTTAAATTCGGCGTATCCTAAAACACAAAAAGATAATCAAATCCACACTTTTCATCCCTACAATAATTTTCAACAAAGTATTGTGTATATTTTATATCTATGATACGTCACCTTGGTTTTTATTACAGAGTATCCCTGTGCAACAAAGTGTGCATTCTTTGTCTTTCTTGTCGCACTTAGCCTTGCAGTATTTCGTCTTAACGCATTTCTTACTGATTTCGGCTTTGTCTCTTCGGATTTTGGTTTCACAAGACTGTTGAATTCAAGAGTATCTTAGGTTATTATCAATGATGATTAAATGCATACTTGTATTGGAATATCAAGATTAATCAGTAACAGTTTGTCATTTCACAAGAAAAATGCTTGAATTTGTCATTTATAAGTATCAATTTAGGATGATGTTTGTACATCAAAGAAAGGACTTAACGGGATAGTTTGTTTTTAATTTACCTCCTCATCCTTCTTGCATTTCTCTGTTTTAGTGCAGTCGCTATTCTTTTTTCCGTTAGAACACGTATAACATTGCATCGCTGAAATACGAAAATATGTAGAGTTCAATCAAACCTGCATGATACACACTGCAAAGATGTATATGAAAACATCAGGAAAGAATAATCATATGAAAATGTTAAGACAACGAACAGTGAATCTCGGAAGTCCCAAACAGAATTCAAAACAAGACTAGAGGTGATATCCGGTGCCTAGAAGGAGTAAAGATCACCTGTCAACAGGCCACACCTGCCGTGCAATCTATTGATTTGATCAGGTAAACAGACTAAGACTAATCCGTTGTCAAAATCGATGCTTATTCATCCATGACACCTGATCCTGCCTTCGCTTTTGTCGGATTCCGCGTTGCCCTACACTCGACTTTGTATACATGTTTTTGAGGATTATGATTACGTTTAATACTTTGTTAACTTCGCCAATTTATATATAGATAACGGCTTAATAATTGATATGAACATGTCAGACAGCATTTTACCCAATGACAGGTTGTATTGGCAAACTAGATCGTTATAACAACAATAGAACTTACGAAATGCTGACTTTATACGTGACTTTTGAAACGCCTGTAACTTGTTTGAAAGTATCCCGTGCCGATTCAAAAACTGATCTTACACACAACAAGCTCTTGCGTATCGATTAAGTTGAGAGACATAGACATCAATGCAGATGATAATGAAATATTGCTACATAAATATGAAAAGTTGGCGATAGAGAAGCTGAAATCTTCCCGTTCGTCGTAAAGGTGTGTTGTTACTTTCACGGGATAGTTAAGGCGTCCCGACGAACGTCACAGTGCTGTACATAAATGCACCTTGGTGCACTTTGCAGTATATGGCGTCACAATACAAAAGTACGTCATAACGTACAGGTCTACTCATTGTATCGTAGGGAAAATATCAAAATATTTTATCATTATTTACTATAATTATCGAATGTTCAAGCTGTATATGTGTAAATCTTTATGTCAAATTTCATATATGGTGTGAATATTCTTAATTATGACATTGTGACCATGAAATCGTCCCCTATTGAATGTAGAAAGCCAGTTGTGTATACAAAATGTCATATCGATTTGGCACTGGCGCTTCCAGATGATATTTTCTTTCGATCAAAGCATATTCCTAAAGGTAACTAGTTGCATATTTACGATTTTGACATGGATGGTATAAGTTTTTACCTTGTTTAGATGATATTTGACAGTGAATAAGGAAATGCCCAACATTTGAATTGAAATTATGGGCATTGCTAACTACCAATTGTACCGATCCGGGTCACGTTTTCAATCTGCCATATCTATATTGACACATCAAGCCTAAACTACAAATGATTTGAGTGCATTAATCGCCTTTGCCGCGGTGATAATCTAGTGGATAAAAATAGCTCTACGTCACTTGTATGATAACGCAATAGGAAAGCATGGGATTTTCCCACGTGGCACGATGTTTGCTTATACATTGACAAACGATTTTTACTAAAATATATGACCCTTGGGAAATATCTACTTTAATTTGAAAATGCATTTATTACTTGTTAATTTCACTCACGACACCTTAACCTCACTGTGTTGCCGTTAATGTCTATATCATTTAATTTTATATCAGTGAATTACCTAGCGTTGATTCTCATTGGTTAAAACACCTTATAAGAATTGAGGTGATTTTTGATCACAGTACCTGAACAACAAGTAAAGTCTAAGAGAACATTATTTGTTGCTGTAATATAAATTAAATGATAAGAAATAAATCTCATATTTTTTTCGGGTAATATGCAGGTTATCACCGAGATTTTAGACGGTAAAACTTTTCATCAATGCGCTTCGCGCATTGATGAGTTTTACCGTCTAAAATTCGGTGATACCTGCATCACCCGAAAAAATATAAGATTCATTTCTTATATCCAATAAAATACCCAAGTACGAAGTTAATATGGATGACTTTGTTGTGTCTTTTTTTCTAGTTCATTGGGATAAATCGAATCGACTTAGGGATCAAAATTGTTTATTATTATCAATAGATAAGACGTCGTCAATATATCGAAATGTCGATTAAAGGCCACTGCTAGAGATTTTTTTCTTCTCATGTAGAGGCTTTTGGATAAATTCTGCCTCGTAAGAATATCCGCTTCGCGGATTATATAGCGTAAACTGCACCAAGTTAGATTATATCGTATAACCTAGGTCAAAATTAGCTTCATTCCATAATAAACCACTGATGCATGACTGTCGTGATATAAAAAAAAATGTTTTGGCTTATTGTTAGCACAATTCTACAGTTCAGTGTATAATGGAAACATATTTTGGGGTTTTGTATGGGGGGAAATGTACAAATTCAAAATGACTTGAAATTGAAAAGCAGAAATAAAGATTTATGCTAATGAAAATTTTACTTGAAATGTTCTTTATACAAGATAGAGATTTTGTACTCCCGTTTTAAGAACAATTTTTTTTTAAAAGTAAAGAAAGCTAATAGATTTACCATGTTTTTATCGGTATTTAACCCCAAAATGATGAACAATATTCACTATCTTCATAACTAGTTGTGCAATACATCTTTGCGTGGGAATATGTCAAGAAAATAAAATGGTTCTTACACATTTCGCTATCAATTTACATATGTATATGTACAATAATACATGTTTTCTCTAATTTCCCATGGTTTTATTATGAAGCAGTTTCAGCTAAACATAAAATGAACTTTATCAATCAACATACCTGGACATGCATTAGAAGGGGTACAGGAAGCTGTATCACTGTCAGAACCAGCACATTGTTGTCCATCATTAGCAGGAGCAGGATTTGTACAGGTTCTTTTTCGAAGTTTAGTTCCAGACACTTTTTTGGAAGATGCCTGGCAAGTCAGCGAACAAGCGCCGAAGGCAGACCAAGCAGACCACTTTCCATCAACTAATTCAGAAAAATGATATACATGCAATCATGTACTTCATTTATGGCTAAATTCATCACTCATTTAATTTCTAGTAAAGGATGTTATTACTTACTTGGGGCGGGTTTAGCGCACAGCGCAGATCTCATTATCTTTCAAATCACCATCGTCATCTGTCCAATAAAAATAAAACATACTGAGCGATTCGAGAGTTTCACACAAACGGTTCAATATATTCAATCTTTTATGGGTGATTGTACAATGATGTTAAATCGTCTTGGAAGACCAAAATTCAAAACTATCAAATAATGAAGAGATTTGCTTGATTTTTGATGATTAATCAATGGTCTTTGATCTCAATTACAACTTCATTATACTTATATTTCTCTACCTTTGTTTTTGTTTTCTGGCAGTACACGTTCTTCCATCAATTTTTCCATCACATCATTTATGCAGATACATCTCCAACGACTGGTCAGGGTGTTGGAACAACATACCTTAGAAAAAGAGATTTACATCTACTTCTGGATAATCATGGAAGGTTTGTCATCGAAATGAAATCCTTTGCAGTGACTCTTTATAAGATTGAATAGAAATTAACACAGGGAACTCTCTCTGTTATTGATATTCAATTGGCAAAAACTTACACTTCACAGGCATTCACTTTTGCTATCCTCATGCCAGTTGTGAATCGTATGTTATCGGAAGTTCGCTTTCCATAAGCAGAAAAAACCGCCGAAGATGGCGATGGAGACGTGTGTCGGACGGATGTGAGTTCCTTCTTTGCGAATTAAATGGATTTCCTCCACCAGAGGAATGCATGATTTTATTGTATGTTTGTTGGTACTGGGAATTGATTTTCCCATCAAGCCGTTAAGCCAGACTTCTGGCTCTCCTACATGAACATTCAGAAGTAGTATGATGTATGACCCTCGGCTTGTTACTTGGGGGTGGCAAATGTATCGGTCAGCTCCGTATTGCTCAACCCGGGTGGAATTATCATCGAAGGCGGGATCGGAAGAGTTCTGAGTGCTTCTTCGCTGCGCATTGCACAAATTGTGCCACCATTATTGGTTTAGTTGCTACTATTTTGCAGTATGCTTTGGAGAATATTAGCTTCTGGACCATGCCAGCTTACTGATGGAAATGTTGATTCTTTGATCCACCAGATACTGGTCATTTGTATTGTCTTACACTGGCAGTGAACTTAAAGTAGTCTCCAACAGGTTCGTTTTGGAATGGGACAGTAGCAAATGTATTTACCGGCAACATCTGTTCCACTAAATGATCGGAGGATGTACCTTTTCCGATCGTGGTTCTTTGATTCCCCGAGAAGACTGACACAGGCTTGTTAGATTTGATGTAAGATCCGGTAAGGTCACCTTTGGAGACTAACTGCCATGTTTCATATTTGTTTAAAGATTCCTTTACCACGTTTCCCTTGTAATATTTCTTACGGTTATAGTCTACATAGCCGGACCCAATGTGGTTACTGATGGTTATACTAACGGAAGTAGAGTCTTGGACTCCTACAACTAGCATGGCTGTGTTGTATGAAGAGGGGTACCAGGAGACCACGTAGTATTCGTCAGAGAGAACATCTATCGGTATACCAATGAAACCGTCACAAGAGTACACTTCCTTGTTGATTCCGTAAATCACAATTTCGTCTGAGGCCCGAACTCTGACACCTTTGTCAGACTTACTGGAACCAGCCATTCTGAATTTGACAATCACTTTTGAATTAGTGAAACACAATTAAAGGTTATGGAGTTCAGTTATAATAGTATGGTGTATGGTGAATAATTTTTAAGATGTTTAAACGTAAAGGATGGGTACTGATGTGGATGTGAAATACAGAGATGACACTCACCCTTTTACTTCATACTAAATATATCTTAAAATCAGTTCGACTGTATTTCGAATAAGACTGAAAATTTACAAGGAATTTGAAACGTATAATAGTGGTGGGTTGTTTTTGTTCTTTGTTTTTTTTTTTTTTTTACATATCTCTTTAATACACTGATTTCATACCTGATGTTAGGTTTCAAAAACAGCTGTTTGACCTGCCCCGATGTGATTTTAAAGGTGGACGATATTTTGGGGTTGGAACATTTCGGCGCGTCTACAGTGACACTGACACTGGAGGTACGGGAAGTGGTCACAAAAAGTTCTACATCGATGGACGTTCCACTGTTTTCCATGTATCCAATGATGAACTCGGTACCCCGGTTATCTGGCGCCCCTGGGAATGAGGTAAAGAAATGAATAATAATATGAAGCTTACATCCGTCAATGGAGGGTTGGTTCTTCTTACATTGCTTCGTTTATAAATAAAACTCGTGAAACTATCAAGAAAAGTCACCAACTTGTGCACTAATACAAATAATGAAATGGTGGATCTAAAATAGCAACTGTTGTCACGTCTAGTGATGCAAAATTCAGTGGCAACCGTTATATTTACTTCTGTGGTGTTGTAACTGCTAGTTTTACATCAGATTGATTAAAAGTAGGCTTTGGAAGTTCGGAATGGTACTCGCGTATCGTTTTCAAAACATAGGGGGTTCAAAAATAAAGTTAACATCTATCTCCATCTATTTACTAAATGCAAATGCTGAACGATTTAGTATTTATGCAACCAAATGCTTGACTTTCGCCGCGAATTTTCGACGAGCTGGCAGGAGATTTGCGGAGATAGCCGAGAAAATATACCAATATTTGCCATTCAGTATTAATCAATCGTCTGCATTCCGAGATTGATTCACAAATAAATAAACATATCTATGTAGTATAAACACATACTTTTCTTGGACTGTGTATTCAAAGCAGTTGATATAATCGGTCAATATCAAACTAAATACTTGCTTGAAATATACTTTTTTTTAATAGTATACCCTACTCTTTTTCGTGTAGGCCTAATCCGTTTCGGAAGCTGTTATGACGTCATGATAACCTCAACCCGTTGTATATTTCTTGGCCGCATAAAGTTCTTGCTTTCGTGTATATTGCAGGATAACCTCCTCGATATCGAAATGTTGTTTGAAATATACAAATCTCGGCTTTTATATTTCAAAACAACATTTCTCAACCTCGGAGGCTATCCTGCAATATACACAAAAACGCACTTTTAGATAAATTGCCTATTTTCATGTACTTCCACATTTACAGAGTCACTATTCTCCTTACCTTTGGAACATTCTGCGTAGAAAATGCCGCACAAGAGAAGGAGGGACAATCGTACACCACCAGAGAAGCAGCCTAGAAGATTAATTGATACAACATTGTACATAAAGGACTAAAGGCAACAAGGTTAGTCTCTATCACAGCGTATTGTTTTTATACCAATGGGTGTCTGTGTTTATCCTATTCTATCCGCTAAACATATCAAAAACAAACTTAGGGTCATGCATGGGACCGCGTGTTTGCAGATATTTTTCTTTCTTCAGAAGTCGTTGAGTTCCATGTGTTTAATTATACCTCTCGATTTTTATACTTTGCATTGGATGATAAATATATTGGTAGAACTATTAAACACAGTTGATAATTCAGATTTTTTTTTAAGGTAAATGCGATTTTTCATTTAAGATCTCAAGGGGCAACTGAATTTTTACAGTATTCAAAGAGGATCCATTGCTCACTATAGTAGATCATGCAAACAAGTTATCTCCTCGATACCAAAGATTTTCTAAAACATACTTCAGTTTTAATATATAACCAATTTACATGTAGCTCCATTCTGGGGCCTGGATCTTGAACTCATGGATCAGAAATTTCAGTTTCGTTAAAAGGTTCTTTGTTCATTACAACAATGCTGACACTTTGACTGCTTAATAATCAGATGTCAAGATCAAGAAGTTTGAACATAACTTTTGACCACCTTCCTCAAGCCCTAGTTCATGAAATTCACGGTTTTTGTTCCCATGACCAATAGACATTACACATGCACCAAACTTGAATTAATTTGGATAAGCCGTTCCAGAGAAGAAGCTAAAAATGGTCAAGAGTTTATGACCGATCCACAACGACCGACAAAATAGAAATATCAAAATAGTAACTCGGTGACCTAAAAATAAAAAATACGAAACAGATACCAGAAGATAGGATCCATTTAAAGTAACTCTTTACACCAAAATTGGTTTGTTAAGGATGTTGTATGGCTGATGCTTTTAAGAACTGCGCAGACGCTATCACTAAGTATTTACTGTTCAATACTGACCCCATCGCCTGCAAACATATTACACATTTACAACTGAGCCCTGTCCAGTTGAAAAAATATGTGTCAATTCAGATTTTGAAAAGCGTTTTGTAGGACTATATTTTGTGGCGGAAGGATTGATTAATCAAAAAAGCATGATTTTACAGTTCTATTTCATCCATATCCCATTTAAGTTTTACAACCCCTATTCGTATATTAATGATACAAGTAGATGAGACTTGGAGCTAGTTCAAATATTGTAATTTGTTAATTTTGTTAGGGTATTTTTCCAAATAGAATTACATATTCTTTGAAAAGTCCAATTCAATTTACTCGAAATATTGTGAAAAAAAAGCAGTATTTTGGACGATATTTTAAAAATTTGACCCGAAATACTCCTACTGTTTTAAGTTCCATTTTAATTTTGAGACAGAAGACTCTTAAATACATACGCAAATTTTAAAAAATTGACATCAACTCTTAAATGTATTTTTAACGTCTGAAATTCGATATAATGTGTTTCCCATATATCAAGTGCAGAAGGGTCATTATCTTTATTTCCATTACAAGTATTAAATCTTTTTTATATCTGTAGTGTAAGAAGACCTTATTATGTATGCTATTATCATGTAAATGATTGGATTTGTGGGTATTCCTGTATGTTTGTTTACAAAAAAGAAAAATTTTATATAATGAAATTGGTCTTAATGATAAATCTAAATCAGATTGATGACTCTTATTATTAATATTGTTTGTAATTTTCCAAGACAAGGCTGCGAAATTTATTTATAATTCTTACAACACCAGACCAAAAAAACTTGAGGAAAGCCACATATCAATTATTTGTAAGTAATTAAGACTGTATTTACAACAATTGTTTGTAAATTTTTCTAAGACATATTGCAACATTTATTTATAGTTCTATAACACCAGACAAAATACTTCACATAACCCATTTACTTGTAATTTTCTTTTTGTTTTTTAAATAACTGTACATGCGCAAGAGTTGTTTTTATTGTGTTGATTGTTTAAGGTGACATATAGGTCCGTTGGGCCGGGTGTAAATTTATATTGAATATATTGTTATTTGTAAATGTATTACACATGTCACTTAATAAATATTACTTACTTACTTACTTACTTACTTACTTACACCAACAGACAAATGGAGTTTAAATGGATAAATCTTGAGAAAATTTTAAGTGCAAAAAGGTCATGTTTAAAAAAACAAGCATGAAAACCCAAATTTTTATTTTTAATTTCCCAATTCTCTTTCAATGTAGAAATCAGAAATACACTTCCCAAAAAATTGACATCACTTCAAACCTCACCCTAGAACCTCTTTAAGCATGATTTCACCAACAAATGAGTAATACAAACCCTGGATTATTTTATGATTTTTGTGGTTGTCCTGGGTTAATACAAATTGTGTTTAGATTTTTTGAAATCCGAATTCCGCTTTAATTGATTATATAAGTATTTAATAAAACCTGCCAAGACGGTCTGAATTTTTTTTATAAAATATATGAGTAATAAATTGTTGATATGTCTTCAATCAACAGTCAAAATCGTCAAGAACCATATCATTTGAAAAAGAGATATATCAGACAATATATTTTAAAGAGAATTTGAAATAAAACTGCAAAATTTTATTTACATTGAACTTTTTTTTTTTTTTTTTTTTTTTAGATTTGAACCAAATAAAAAAAAATTTGAGAACCATTTACAACACGAGAATGTATTTTTCTGATTAAAATGTTATTCATTAACACTTTATAGTTCCTACCGGGTTCGATTCTGAAAAATCGCAATATATTTCTGAATTTTGACCATTTCATTTCAATTTCTCTTTTTAAATATAAGTCCAAAATATCGTTTCTTTATTCTTGACGATTTTAGCAATGGATTTAAAAATCATCAACTATTTTTTTTTTATGTTTAGTCAAGTAATAAGTAAGGAGTCAAATCACTTGAAATCACAAGATGATTTTGAATATATATACATTGTACATTAATATCACAATAGACAATATATTCAGAGAAACAATCATAAAATTCTAGTTTCACACCAAAAATTATCCACATCAATACAGATAGAGAGGTGGGAATCACATTTTAACATAAATCATGAACACGAAAAAAGGTTGGGTTTTTTTTTCAATCCTCAGTAAAAGGCATTGCATAACTGATATAAAGAGTTCAGAACGATTTCAAAAAGTTCAGATATAGTTGGGATTATATGATTTTAAACAAATTAATAATATATTTTTAAAAATAATCATGATTAAGTTCTAAAACAAAATATTTTAATTTACCCATTGTGAACGAGCGGTGCTGGTACTCCTAAGTTGTCAGTTTCCCGTCTGCCTGTTACCTGACAAGGGCACTAAGGTACATCGGGTCTTTTAAAATTTGCCACAATTTCACGACGAAAGTTCAGCTGTGTGTACTATTTCTGCAGTGAAACCAATTTCGTAATTCTACGGTGGCTTTGTGGTGTTATAAGTTCCCATAAATGTGGTTGGTGATTGAACTGTTTTGGATGTTAAAAAAATTAAATTTGAAATACCTTCATGGAACAAGCTTTCCTGAAATTTATATTCCATATACAATGTATATAATCTAATGTTCTTGTCCAGAAAAATAAGAAATGTTCTTATTTATACACATAAACAGGCTAGCTATGGAAAACTTACACCTGTACTCTGGGAGTACTAAACGCTAAACTTGGTTCTAAACCAGAGAGTCAGTCTGTTTTTTATCTGGATTCCTTGCAAAAGTAAATAGACCTCAATCTATATCTCCGAGGTATACCGAACATCTAAAATCTAGGGAGTCGTTCCAGACCTCGCAACTCCTCTTCCTCTATACACTTCCACAGAAGCGGGTACATGTTTTAGACTTTTTTTTTTCTTTAATAACCTGTTACTTTCTTGCTATTTCTTAATGAGTTCGAAGAATGATGTGAATGTTTATATTTGTGCATGTATCTATGTATATTTTCAATGTTTCTATCTATAATGTCTTTATTGAAATGTAGTTATTTCCTCATGAATGTGAACAATGGGCGTATGAATCTTGTTAAATATAGTGCGACAATATTTTAACGGCTGAGAATGTTCCGACAGAAATGAAAGTAAAATGACAATACACGAAGCTATGAACTACAATGATTCACAAGGGCATATTTTTGATACAGCACTAACGCGCCTCATGAAGAATGCTGACGTCACTATAAGGTGCCTCATGAAGAATGCTGACGTAAAGCCCTGCAGTTCATGCCTGCATGAAATTTTCAAAAGTGAAATCAATATCTTAAATGTCTTATTTCTTTTTTACATAAATTGTTACCAGTAACTTTAAGAATTGATTAATTAATGAATGGAATTATAATTTAAGGGATTTAAAATTAAGCTGCGTTTTTTAAGTCTCTTATCGGGGCGATGTGCATGTAACATATACTGTGAACTTTTAAGTAAAATCTGACATATTAGTACATGTAATCCATTCATATTCTTATTTATAAATCCATCTATCTATTTATGCATTGACAATATATTTGTAGGGGTTTTTTTTTTTCTAAATAGTAATCGTCCCTAATTAATATAAGTGTAGAATATGACAATTTCTGTAATGCTATGATTTTGAATCTGATTTTTATTTATTTATTAATTTATTTATTTGTTTATTTATTTATTGAATAACATGGGGTCTCGCGCATTTTGTTCTTTAAGGTTTGATTTGAATAGTATTTGTATATATACATAGGTAATATAAACAGACAGTAGGCTCAATACTTATATAAGCTGTTTGAGCCAGGTAACCTCTGCGGGACCCTTTGGCACGTATCATTTGGATAGAAGCCACCTTCGCACCTCAAAATCATGTCAATATATAGCTCATTAGTAAAAGTACGCGTCTTTAGTTTTCATTGTTTGGATTTACATGTATTTTACTGTTTCACACACATAGAGGTTCACAGACTGATGGGATTAATAAATAGCAAAAAATCTACGTCATAAATTTGGCAATATTTTTTTTATTTTAACACTGGGATTTTCAAAATTGCGTCAGGTATAATTAGAGTATGAGTTAACTCCTGTTATGGAGACCAACTATTTACATGTATGGACAAGAATGATAACTTATTCAGCACAGAGTTCTCCCCTAATCATCTGAGCATGCGCACTACGGATGCTTCCTTTGGAATTT
>CAJDSM010021689.1:0-12500 GCA_903981925.1 Ostrea lurida
ATATACAACTTCCTATTGGCTGAAACATAGAGATGACCCTCCACGAAAATAAATTATTCCCTGGTATGCTAGTATATGCTGTACTTATAAATATAACAATTTGACATTTGTCTGCAGACTGCTGTAGTCTTTGAATTCAAAAAATACCCCGTTATTGTTTTTCATATTTGGAGTTGGTCCCTTTATATTGTAAAAGTCAGCCGTCGATCTAAAAGTAAGCCTCTTCGTTAAACTCCCATAATAATGATTTCCATTCATATGTCGATTCAATATATCCCAACGAACTAGAAATAAAGGACACCACAGCGTCTTCCATGTCTGCTTCGTACTTGGATATTTTAAGAACATTGACATTAACGGCAAACTAACTACTCAACAATATGACAAATGGGACTATTTCAGCTTCTCCATCGTCAACTTCCCATATTTATGTAGCAATATCCAATCATCGCCTGCATATGGTGTGTATGTCTCTCAACTTATTCGATACGCAAGAGCTTGTTCTGCGTATGATCAGTTTTTGAATCGAGGCAGGCTACTTACAGACAAGTTGTTGATGCAGGGGTTTCAACAGTCACGTTTAAATGCAGCATTTCGTAAATTCTATGGTCGTTATAACAATTTAGTTTGCCAATATGACCTGCCATTGGAGTCAAATGCTGTCTGGGGTGTTTCATAACGATTATTAGGCCGTTATTCACACACTGATTTGACTACGGATTGTTCCGTTTATCTGATCAAGACTATGGGCTCACGGCGGGTGTTACCGGTCAACAGGGGATGTTTACTCCTCCTAGGCATCTGATCCAACCTCTGGTGTTTCCAGGGGTCCTTATTTGCCCACCTCTAGTTTTTGTATTCTGTTTAGGACTTACGAGATTGATCACTGTTCGTTATCTTTGCCTTTAGATATAACAGCCCATGACTATTAACCTTTTCCCTCGGAACTTCTTGATAATCTGTATGACGTATAGGATCCCTGCACCAATCACTGCCGCAATAACATGTGTAATGAACAAGATGCCTAAAACGAGGTCATAAAATAATGATAGATTAAATAAAAGTGTGGCAATTATTTTCATATTGTAGAGTGAGGAAGAGTTATAGAAAATGCATAATACATTCTACTTCTGATGCATAAAAGTAGAGATGGTTACCCTTTATTGTCATGTTGGTGTTTATACCTTTATTACGCGTTCGAAACAATTCGCACAATTTGTGTGCATTACTTTTCCTCGAAAGAAGCATTTTTTGTATGCAGTTTTCCATTAATGATTAAAATATTTGAATACTAATATTGAAGTTCGATTAGAGCAGATAAAAGATGTTTTTCTAAATATACATACCCACATTACAAGGTTCGGGACTGTCCATCTGTTTTCCTGTATTTACATTATCAAGATATCCCATTAATGATAAAAATTATTGTAGACGAATGTATTAAAGATTGCTCACAATAGATGAAGGGTGATTACCTAAATACATACCAACATCAATAGATGCGGGGTAGTCCTTCCATTTTCCGGAACATTTTCCACATTTTCTACAATTTTTCCGGCCTGCAAAATACATTGGTATGAACATTTATTGCTTTACAATGTAAAGTATTGGCATAATTGACATTTGAGTAACAATTCAGACTAAAATATCCTCTTTTTCTTTTGGCAATGTTTCTGGGTTTTTTTTGTGTTGTGTTGTTGTTCTTTGTTTGTGTTTTTTCCCTTTTTTCATTATGGACTTTGTTTTTATTATTATTTTTTTATTATGGTTTTTTTTTCTTCATCTTCATTTCTTCGGTTTTGTTTTCTTCTATTGATTTATTTAGGTTGTTTTTGTTTTTTGTTTTTTGTTGTTGTTTTTTTTTTTTTGATACACGAATTTTTTTTTGGTTTTTTTTTTTGGGATACACGAATTTAATATGATTTCATACTTTCAGCATACATTGAATATCTTGACGAAAGGAGGCCAATCTACTACATGTAAGTAACTATATGAAATTAGTGAGCACTGTGAAGTTAATGACCTGTTATACTGGTCCTTAAATTTTCCCTAATCTAATAACTAAAGTAAAACGTCCGACCTAGTCGAAAACGCCACCATCTTTTTTATTAAAACACAATATATGTTTGTATTCAATCTAATTTCAATTAGATTCTTTGATCCGCTCCCATACTATCGCTACACATACATAAATCAATGGATCTCATTTCAATTACATTGCGTTTCTATCATTATGTCACAAATGCGCCATTCCATATAAATCATACGCCTAGGCAAAATAAAACATCAACCTTAAAAGTCATTGATAATCATGAAATATACTTGCTATTACATAAGTGAATTGCATTGCCTTGTATTCCATTAAGATCATAAGTTTATTTTCTCACATTTTCACCAGTGTGAGGCCGACTTTACCCATGTGAGACAGCCATGTGAGATTTTTCGATCTCACACTGCTGCGACGTCACTTCATTGTGACGTCATATATTCCGTATGATTTACGTTACACGGTAAAGCAAAACTTTGTATAATGTTTCGTTTATATTTCAATTTGATATGGCTTTCTGGCGGACAGCCTTAAATTTTTAAGTTTACATTTGAAGTGTAAACCATTTTCGGATATGCTCTTTCTGCCTGTCTAATTAGTTTTCGTTTTAAAATTCAAATAAATATTGATAATTGTAAAGTTCCTCAAAGCTCCCGATTTTACGCACTAATCAGTGAATAAAATGTGAGGATAATCCTCCATTATTTACTCGTGTGGGATAAGGATTTGCCACCTCGGGAACAAGATTAGCTGTCTAGGACTTGGCAAAGCCTCGTCCTAGACTGCGAATCTTGTCCCTTCGGTGGAATTTCCTTATCCCACACTCGTTCTAATCAAAGATTCTATTAGTCATTGCAAAATTAACATTCATACCGGAGTATACTGATTTATCCGGCGGACACACTAAATGGCTGCATTATCTCTAGAGCAACTAGTTGTTAAAATACACAATTTGATGTTGACTTTTTCCTATCACGAGAACGGCAAATAATATCCTTTGGATTTTAATTTACTATAAAAGAGTAAGGGACTCTAAATATAGGATAAACAAGTTTAAAATGAATAGATAATAAAGGAAATGCTGTAATATTAGGTTGTATATTCTACTAAAACTTTACATCATTACCAAGGTTCATCTTGAATTTCCGTATAGGCCTACGTGAAAATGCAAACATCAATCTCCTAATTCCCAAACAGAATACAAAACAAGAGTTACCACGAACACCTGGACAAGCCAAAGATGTTCTTCCCAAGATATGCAGAATTCAGTTTAGAAATAAAAAGGATATTACTTTTACTCGAACTTTG
Organism: Ostrea lurida; assembly: GCA_903981925.1. Lineage (NCBI taxonomy): Eukaryota > Metazoa > Mollusca > Bivalvia > Ostreida > Ostreidae > Ostrea > Ostrea lurida. The sequence goes on from CAJDSM010021689.1 coordinate 3,356, forward strand.
CCTTGGCCCTGGAACTCTACCACTTCACAATTGAAAATTGCGAAACACAATTACAAATAATATGGCACTAAAAAGATAATTTTCAATTCGCTCTAATTCATACATTGAAGCATGTAATAGCTCCAACTGACTAAAACTTGTAAGTGTGTTTGCAATTGCATTCTCAGGGTCATTTTGATTTGAGTATCCTTTATTTACTAGTGCCAAAACAACCGGCCATTGGGCCAAATACTGTCTCATGTATTTCATACAAATTGTTAAGCAATTCGTTATTCACAGATGTTGATTACAGATTACTCCATGCACCTGATCAAAATGTATATAAAGAAATCATAGTGAGTGTTACCGGTCAACAGGGGGTGCTTATTTCTCCTAGGCAACTCATTCTATTTCTTGTGTATTTGGGGGCCCGTGTTTGGCCAACTATTAATTTGTATCCCGTATAAGATTTATGTGATTGGTCATCGTTATTTATCTTCTTTGGAGATTTCTACCTTTACTCCCTCTTTAGTAAATTAGATGTGAAGGCAAAGATAACAAACAGTGATCAATCATGTAAGTCCCAAAAAGAATACAAAAAAGCGTTGGGCAAACATGGACCCTACACACACCAGAGGTGGGAATAGGTGCCTGCTTCTTTAACAAAACTTTTTTCATCTTTGATTGTTTTCAATGATCGAAAACATGCTTTCAAGGGGTAAAGGACAATTTTAGAACTCACCCCTGTAAATGAAGAAATGAAAAACCCAGGGTACTTACATCTCCAGGGAAGATTCTCCTCATTTAGTGTTTCAGTGGTTGTACCGTCATTGTGATTATCATCGACAAAAGCGTCCTCATTATAATTCTCACTATATGAGGTGCTAGTCTCAAGCCAGTTTTCTTTGAAAACAGTTGTTGGGATTTCTGTTGAAGTCTCAATGCCGGTTTTCTCTAAAAAAAAAAAAAAAAAAAAAAGGATCGTGATAGATCTGGTGCAACAAAATTGGTACCGTATATGATTTATATCTGAGAAGCCCTTCAAAAAGAAGTATTCCTAATGATATCGTACATAATTCATTTCACGTGTATAACACAACTAATTAGTTTACTGACTTTATCATACAAAGTCGTTGTTACGTGGTGTAGTATTGCGGTCTGGGTATAACATCAAAACACATCATTATCAATTAATGATATGATAACATTCTTCTGTGTTTTGAAAATATCATATTTTCTTTATGGTTGTTTACCAAATTACATCACATTCGCTTTTTTAAAGTAGATTAAAAAAAATCTAATCATTTTTAAGTAAGTTGGACAGTTTACACTTTCTATTAACTATTTCGATTTAATAATGAATAAACTACCTCCAGTTGGTTTATATACATGTAGTATGAATTCGGTAAATATTACTTTCATTCTTAAAGACAAATCTATAACAATCATTGACTAAGAAGTAGCCAGCCATTCATACAACTTACCCTTCATTTGATTGCAGTTCTTTCCAGGATTATTTTTACCTACAAGTGAACATTTGCAATAAAGTATATTATGTCAGTTATGAACTAACCAATGTCGAGCATTTTTTTTTCCTTTAAAATCCAAGAATTGGATTTTCTTTGCTAAATTTGAAATCAGGTTTACAGAGGTTAATCAATTGTGATAAATTCCTTTGAGAAATATTGATTCATGATATGAATAGAAATAATATAGCATATTTCATGAGCTTTTCAAAGCAACGTCTAAGATTCAACAACAACCGACGACAAAAAATATTCACAAAGGAATAAGATATCATTTTGAGTGTTATTGAGATATGACATGCAGTTGGTCCAATAATGCTCAAAAATATCTTATTTTTATACTTCTACTTTTTTTTTCTTGTCAAGTGTCAATACTCATGTAGCAAATAACAATCGGCCAACACAAGACATAGTTTATGATACCTCTGGTGTGTCCAGGGGTCCTTGCTTGCCCAACTCTTGTTTTTGCATTCTATTTGGGACTTGTGAGATTGATCACTGTTCGATATCTTTGCCTTTACATCTTTATAGAATAGAGTAAATACTTGCATTTCAAAACACAATCTAAGAAAATATAGAATAGAAACATTTGAATCCAAAGGAAAAAATATGAAACAATCTAAAATCTTTGGTCGCTGGGTCAAATGCTGTCTGGCGTGTTTCATATAAACGTTGAAACCGTTTTTCATTCACCGATTAGACTATGGATTACTCCGTTTACCTGATCAAGACAATGGGCTCATGGCAGGTTTGACCGGTCAATAGATGATGCTTACTCCTCCTAGACAGCTGATATCCTCTGATGTATACAAAAAGGCGAAGTTAACATTGTGTCCATGTATCCAAGGGCCCGTGTTAGCACACCTCTTGTTTTGTATTCTATTTGGGACTTACGAGATTGATCACTGTTCGTTATCATTGCCCCTACATCTATTAATAATAATAATAATAATTTTCATTCGTATGTGGATAAGATATATTTCAACGAACTAGCAAAGTAACAACTCAGCTTTATAAGAAACGTAATCGTTACTTCCCACATTTATGTAGCAACATTCCATCATCACCCGCATAATTATGTGTATGTCTCTCAGCGTATTCCATATGTAAATGTTTGTTCTGCCTATGGTCAGTTTTTGATTTGAGGCAGATTATTTTCAGGTGTTGTTGCAGGGGTTTCAACAGACACGTTTAAAGGCAGCATTTCACAAATTATACGGTTGTTATAACAATTTAGTTTTCCCATACAATCTGTCAATGAATCAATTGCTGTCTGACGTTTTTCATAACAATTGTTAAGCCGTTTTTTATAACAAAGAATTTTACTATAGATTGAACAAGGCGAGTGTGGCCGGTCGACAGGTAATGTTTACTCCTCCAAGGCACCTTATCTGGTGTGCATAGGGGTCTATGTATGCACAGCGTTTTGTTTTTGTTTTTGTTTTTTTGTTTTTTTTGGATTCTATGTTGGACTTACAAGATTCATCGGTGTTTGTTATCTTTTCAACTACCGTTTGAAAGTGGGAAGGTGAGAGCTTCCTTCACAGAAGTGCTAAACTACAGGCACTGGACCCCCTCACCCGTTTCGCGGTTTTTTTTCGTCAGAATTCCTAAAAATATTTTATGATACCGGTAGAAAGCCAATCTCTGAAACTTACATAGAGAAGTCATACGTCTTAGAAAAAAAATATCGACAAAAGAAATCAGAAAAAAAGAGGGGCATTAGTGGCCATATTTATGATGCTTGTTTTCTTAAACAGAAACGAAGCACTTTTCAATTGTATCTAATATTAAACGTAATATACTTGCGGAAAAAAGAAAACGCACATTAGAAAAGTTTAGCACATTTTTTCTATATTTATTATCTATATCTATAAAATCTAAACAATCGATAACGGTAATGTATTTAAACAATGTTTGATAATACCCGACTCAGATGCATTGATTTTTTCATGGTTAGTGAACACATGTTGTTTAGTGAAGTGTTCGTACGCATGAGTTTTACTGGCCGATACTGTTTGGAGTAAGAAGTGTAAATGGTTTGTTTGGACACTATTCGTTGAGGAAAGCACATTAATTTTGACAAAATGTACCCTAGACATAGGCAAAGCCAACATAATCGTGCTGTTGGCATGCTTCAAGCTGGAATGGCACAAAACACCGTGAGAAGACACTTTGGAGTTCATTGGAACACAATTCAGTCTTTATAGAAACGTTTTCAACAATCTGGTAATATTCGGGAACGAATCATATTTTGTTTTCAGGGGATGAATGCAAGACCTTTTGTTTCTTGTGATCTCTGAAGATTCTATGCTCTCCTGGGATTTTTTGCTCTGTTTCCTGCTTCAGTGCTATTAATCTAATTTATTGTTTGTTTATCAATTGATGGAATTCTTGTCTTTTTACGAAATAAACTTTGAATATAAATATCCCTGTGCGTGATTTTAATGCTTATGTCATTGTATAAGCAACGAGAGAGATGAAACTAGCATTCATTTTGAATTGATGATTGTATTTACACGCAATTAGGAATCGAAAATTGGATATCAATTTCATTACTAATGTCATGTATGGAAAATACATTAATAAATCTAAACATACAAAAAGGCGAAGTTAACATTGTGTCAAACGTAATCATAATCCAAAATACATATACAAAATCGAGTGTAGGGCAACACGGACCTCCGACAAAAGCGAAGGTAGGATCAGGTGCCATGGAGGAGTAAGCATCCTCTGCTGACCGGTCACACCCGCCGTGAGCCCTTAGTCGAATTAAATTCAGATCCTCTTTAAGCGTTACACTTTTAATGTTAAACGTATTACATTGTAAGCTCCACCGTTATTGATATCACAATACTGATTAATCAATTTGAAAATGAGATAGAAATTCAAATTTATCTATCAAAGTTATTACTGACATTTTTTAGGTTTTCTTGTAGCTTTGCCTGTGTTACGTCTTCTTCTTTTCGATATCGTCTGGCTACCCCTTAATTCAGGACTTCTTTGCAAATCTTGGTAAGCTATTATATATATACATACTTCATTATAATCGGAATATACTTTGACACGACATTTCATTAATAATCATTAATGTAATACAAGGTCGTAATTAACTCGGATTGTGCACTTTTGAAAACAAACGTACGTGTTGTTCCTGTGTCGACGCACGTGACATTCAGGTTTGTTTCCTTATCAGAGGATGCATTGGTGTGCGAGAAGAGTACGGACTTCTGCTTCTCTGAGATGACTGTGATTGTCCATGAATAGCAATTGTTATTTGCAAACCTTAGACATCTTCCTTGGAAACTGCATTTTATCTGTGTACATATTCCCTGGTTGTCTGAGAAAAAGAAAGAGCAATACAATATGTATGTAAATAGATCTATTACTCTTTTCGAGACTCATGTGGTCTTGAAAGAATAAATGTTTCTCAACTGATTCTATATGCAAAGGGTTGTTCTGAGCATGATACTGACAATCAAGTTGATGTTAGAGAGGATTTTAACAACCACGTTAAAGGATTGTACAAGTATCATCAAGACATGTTGCCCTTGCAATAAAGCTAATTGATTGATTGATTGATTGATTGATTGACTGATTAGTCATCAATTGTTTTAGGTCCATACATGGCATGCATGACACGCGATCACGAGAGATCGTAGAAAGTCGCGGTAACAGCCCAAGTCCCACTGACGTTTCGGCGTCTAGGTTTCACTACGTTTGAAAACGCCACGTTTCGTGACAATTTGTGGACGTACGTTTTACTAGTGTCTCAGTCACAAATGGGCTACGAGCCCCGTACGACCTGTGTACGATAGATTTTGAGGTTTCGCACCAACTTCAGTACGAATCTGCGAGCCCCGCACGACAGTGGCACGGAAATTTGATGTCTATCGAGGGCTGCGATCGTGTTAACTTTTTGTTAAAATATTTTTTGAGAATCGCTGAAATCGCAGTGTCGTGGCGGGACACGGCGGCAGTACCAGCCTGGCCACGAATAGTCCGCTCAACTGCAGCACACAATCGCACCTTATGAAATGAGGCCGCGACCGTGTTTATGGTGCGGAGTCTCGCGTCACTGTGGCACGCTGCCATGCACACTCCTGTGCGAGACGGGCTACATGTCTGCCACCAGCCTCGCCGACTTGACCAAAGATAGTCGTGAGGGAGTGAGTTTAGTGTGACCCGCGTGTGTGGTCGCCGTGGTGTTATTGTGCAACAAGTGGAGATTTGAAATTTCGCGTCCATTCGGCATTATCGTGAGGGAGCCGCCGATTTGTGACTGAGGCTATAAGTGTGGTACAAACGTACCGTGCATAGTAGCACCGTAGGGAGAACAGTAGAACAATCGCATAGATCGTTATGGTATCGTAGGTGATCGTGTAGGTCGTGTGTTCTAGCATGGTTCTACATCCGCATATGTTTGAAAGTTGTAGAGAAGCGTACTGTACTGTGTGAACGTCTAGTAGAATCGGTGCTTAAATTTTGACATGATAATGTTTGATAGTACTATGGTCGTAGTAAGTCGTGTGTTGCGGTTCACTCGCTGGCTACTTTTGCTATGAAATCACCAATTATACTACAGATCATTTAGAATCTTGCAAAGGTCGTGGAGCGATGGTAAATTTCCAGTGGAGACGGGGCTTAAAGTTGTATAGCCCGTATATACAGCACGTTTTTGAACGCGGAGGCATGTATGCATACAAATATAGAATTAGAAGAAAAGTTTGGCATTTTTATGAGAGACAAACGCTTCAAATTAGTACATGAAGTGCACTCATAAACACATGTTTGTAACCTAGTTTCGTTATTATTGGTCTCGTTAAACATTTAGGTTAGCGTGTTATTTTCTTCTATTCAAAGAGGGGAAGGGAGAATGATAGTTGTATCAAATTAAGTCTACATTTACTTGGAGTGTTTCGGAATGTCTAATTTTTCTATTAATTTTTGAATTTTTGATATTAATACATGCAATTTTATATCGTCCCTTTATAATCTTAAAATAATTTGTTTGACCTTGTTTCTAACGAGTTGAATTACTAGTTGATAATTCCGACATTAAAATATATTTCACATATCTAATTCTGTTAAAAGAAATTATACTTATACGCGTTTCTTATTCATTTTTGTCTTTTTATTTTACATTGTACTATTCTTTTTGGAAGTCGAATGCATGGCAAAAAAACATGACTACCGAGAGGAGCGGTGGACGCGACGCGAGCGGGTGAACGCACTGGTGTGCACTTGAAATAGTGTAAAGTTAGAACGTTTCAGGGACTAGTCTGTCTGTATGTTTATTGTAACTTATTAGAAATTACATTTATTGCATTGAACATCTAGTATCAATTATTACTGTGTTTACTTTTTATAATAGACAATTGAGAAGCATCTTTGTTGTGGGTTTGATACATGCAGCCACTCTGAGGCTTACAATGTTCTTGAACATCTCAGTGAAGGTTCCAATCTTGTAGGCTCCAATATCACCTCAATGATATAATGATAACTTTATCACAGCTACCGAAGTAGCTGGAGAAATTATGCGAATATATCATCACATACATATTCTGATTTGTTGTTATGCGTTTTTGTGATTATAGCATATGGCCTTTATATATATAATTGTGTACTCAAAAATGTATTGGCGTCATAATATTTGCTGGTATCGTTTTCGGGTTTGTTTTTTTTAATTTCATAACTACGTGTGCGCTTATCACAATAATAGAATCAAGGAAATTACAATAATAGATGTTTCCTATGAACAGAGAAACAAATCGCACGAAATAATCTCAAATTACCTGAAACGACGAATGCTTCCCCATCCCTCTGGATGTCACGGTATACAGAATTAAATTTTGCAAATTCAATAAGAACTGAATCTTGAATTTTTTCGAGTGAAGGTAGCGCCGAATTTTAAGCCGTTTTAGAACGGTAAAAAACTCATCAAATGCGCGAAAGCGCAATTGGATGAAATGTACCGCTCTAAAAGTCTCGGGTGAAACCGGGGGGGGGGGGTGGGGGGGGGGGGGGGGGGGGGGGGGGGGGGGGGGGGGGGGGGGGGGGGGGGGGGGGGGGGGGGGGGGGGGGGGGGGGGGGGGGGGGGGGGGGGGGGGCGGGGGGGGGGGGGGGGGGGGGGGGGGGGGGGGGGGGGGGGGCCACATATCACCCCGAAAAAATACAAGATTTATTTCTTATCATTTAAATTTATATCACAATAACAAAATAATGTTCATTAGACTTTACTTGTGTTCAGGTACGTGATCGAAAATTCACCTCAATTCTTAAAAGTGTTTTAACCAATGAAAATCGGCGCTAGGTGATCACGTGAAATAAAATTAAATGATAGAAAAATACCTGGTTTAAAATCGGTGTACTTAGTTGATGTCCTCGCCAGTTCTTGTTTGTGTTAAAACATGGAGACATGATTCACCACGTATCTCGTGAGAGGATTCTCAGCGTGGTGTCAAAGCTTGTCACTCTGTAATTAACAAATCACAGGAAATAAAAAAGATTTTTTTTTTTTACATTTTGTCAGAAAGATGATTTAATATATATCAACAAGTGTCTTTGTATAAAAACACCATAATTGCGACATACTCATCATACACAACGTAATCCCCGTCAATTTCTGTGGTAAATAGGGGTTTATCAGTATCACCGCATCTACAAAATAACACAGACAAGTTATAGATGAACATATTGATCCACAAATTTCCTTTTTCCATATTTGGTATCCTCAATTTGCAACTACACATGTACATTCAAAAACCTGTAGATGTCTAAAGATGACCATCATCATGTTTTCTTCTTTATAGAATTATTATTCATAGACCCTTTTCCCCTGTGTACTAACGTTGTAAGGACATCGAAATATTTAGAGAAAAATGAAAGCAATTGAAGGATCACAAAGCAGGAAGTTTAATAAGTGGGTCAGGCCACAATCGACAAAGCAATCCATGATTACGATCATCCGTTACAGGGTTTGAGGAAGAAGGTACAATGACGACTGTTTTTTATGTAAAATGTTGTGTCTTTTTAGGCGGAAGCGCTTATGTGACCTTCTACAGTGGTGTTCGAAATGTACTGAGCTGAATAAGTGAAGAAACATTTCTTTCAAGGGGAACTAGGCTTCACTGGTGGCATTGAGCTGAGCAGTATAAGAGTAGTTTTACACCGACTTAATTTTATGCTTATCTATGTCACAATTAATGCATATTTAAGTTATACATGTAAGCCCGGGGGAAGGGGTCTCAACCTATACGCCCTGTTGTTTTCAACAACATAAATATATTCAACATTTTTGAAACCATACCCATTCACATATTTCCGTAGAAAATGTTTACCCAATCATATTTTATAATTATCATACCAAAATTGTGACCTATTCATGTATAGTTGTTTTCCATGTAAGTGCATTTTGTAATTAAAATACCCGGTTTGTAGTTATATATCAGGGGAAATGTCACAATATTTCATGATTTATACAAATTTTATTAGAGGATGAATTCCAGCGAATTGTACCATTCATTGTCGTAATGACATGTTAAATTGTCTACACATTGATATAACAGATTAATGAAAATTGCATTTCATTGATACATTTTTGACTTGTCAGAAAAGCGACCCATTCCAGCAGCACGCCT
>CAJDSM010021694.1:0-13305 GCA_903981925.1 Ostrea lurida
TAGCGCCCTGGTAGCTCGTACTGTTGCATGTCATGCGAGATTTCAGAAATTGCATACAGTACTAGTAGGTCGGTATTGTCCAATAATATTACAACGATACTTCAGATATGAACGAGCAGAAACGAAAGTGTTTAATCAGACACGTACACGTATGTAAATTTTAATCGAATCAAGATTAGCGACTTGTGCATATACGGTATAAGGCGCCTATGCTACCCTTACCAAAAAGAACTGCATTGATTTTGCATTGAAGTAGCATTTTTATTCAAAGATTAAATAGCATGCATAACATTTTGAAAAATGTAAAGGGAACTTGCATTAGAAATAAACATGAATTGACAGTTTTCATTGAAAAAGCATGACACTGCATTAAAAGGCATTAGTATTGCATTGGAATAGCATTGAGACTACATGGGAATCCCATTGAGTTGCATTAGACTTGCATTAGACTTGGCATTGAAATAGTACTAAATGACATTTAAATGGGCATTGACAATTAGGCATTGAAATGATGTCATACATAACTGTTAATTAAATGCTTTCTTTGCATTAATAAACCTGGGAAGAGAGATTTCACAGTAAGAGGATTTTTTTTTTTACTAGTCTCCTTGCCGTTAAATTCTTATTTATCAAACACACAATCAAATTACTGCACTTGCTTCATTCTTCTATAAAAATTCTACTTGTAGAGTACTTGTACGATCATCACAATCACATATAGTATTCACACTCCACAAGAACTCCTTTGTTCCATCAATTTGTCAGGATTTTTTGGTTCACACAGACGGAGTATTTCTGCTTCTGCCTCGTAATGGGTTGAAAAAAATAAAGACTGCTAATCCTTCTAATTGGTACTGTGACACCTTGAAAGCCTCGGACGTTTTCAGTGGCGGCAATACACTCCATTCCTGATAGTTCACGAAAAAAATAGAATTTGTCCTCAATTCATAACGGTGGTGTAAGTTTCCCATTCTTGTTTACGGTTACTTTATAAGCATATGATCTGACAAAGATATCTGTTGCAGTGTGATCAGACTCGCGTGTGTGCAAAATTGGCGTCAACCTTTTCTTACACAAGTCTTTTCAAGTTACTTCTGAATTTGGTAATCGTGAAGCACATCCTGTAAAATATAAAATTGCAAATAATTACGAAATATACCAAGGAATTTTCGCCGACGGAACTTTTTGGGAGTCAAAATAAATCATTCGCACTAGAAAAAAATTGAACCACTCACTTTTAATCGGTATCAACTCCTTAGTATCGTACATGACCCACATGTGTTTCTTATCAATCCTCTCCGGACTAAACGGTTTTAGTTCAAACATGGCGTTTGCAAAAAATCGCGCGTAAACTGGTACTCTGACGGGTCAACCAGTTTAAATTTTCTCTTCCCCGTAGCTTGAACCCGATGCTAAATACGAACCCGATCATTACAGTGCTTAAAGTTTAACCGTAAAGTTTAATGACCTGCTCTGATGTACAATTTAAATTATAACCCTACATGTTATTAATTAGCATATTAAACCAGATATTTATCATCATATCTGGATGAAATTTTGATTAAAAGTTAAGAAATAAAAATATATATTGATGGATACGTTATATTAATTATTTTAAGAATGAAGGGGTCCCAGGGGCTGCATCAAATTTAATTAAGTTGCATCAGTTGTCTGATTGCATTGTCCAGTGTAATTTAGACATAGGATTTCAAGCATGCATGTTGACATCTCAAAGTGATATTATTAATTTTAGTATACTCATGCAGATGACATATTATGACAATACCCATTGAAAAAAATTCCTCTATATACCCAGAAAAAAAAATTATAAGTTGTTTTTTTTTTTTACCAAGTCCTAATTTAAGATTATAATGAATTCAGCTAGAATACACAAAGAAAAAATCAAAAGTTCATGAGAAATTCTTTTAAATTATTAATTTGAAATTCAATTTGAGGATTTCAAAGGATCGTATTTTCTCTCTTTCTANATTTGAAATTCAATTTGAGGAACTTATCTTAGTTATTTCAAAGGATCGTATTTTCTCTCTTTCTATCTCTCTCTCTCTCTCTCACATACACACACACACACAATTAGTAAGTTAATTCAACAGATAAAATTATCAATTAATGAAGAACATATTGTTTAAAAAGTTGTGACGAAACGTACTGGTGTAATTCCTTAGGTTGTAAATTTTGATTATAAATATATATTCAAGAAAAAGTTGCGAAACTTTTGATAGCTGTTACGATTAATTTTTACATTGAATTTGCCGCAATATTTGCATTTTGATGAGGGTGCTTTAATTATACATTAACCCTAGTATAAACATTGAATTTGCTCTCTTAATTAAATTGACTTTCGCCAAACAGATCTGGAATATATAGCCCCTCCCCTAAGCATTGAAACAAAAGTATTTTTTTCTGAAAATAAATGTTCTTTTAATGCAATATCGTAACATTTGAATACAACTAATAAGAAGCATTGATGTTTTGAAAAATGTTCTTTCAATGTGTCGTTGTAGCATTTAATTTTAATAAGTTTCAATAATGCCTTTTCAATGGCATTAAATAGATTATTTTGAAAACTGCTATTTAATTCTCAAGAAAAACATGTTTCTTTGAAACTGAGAACAAATTCAATGCCTTTCAAGACTGTTTCAATGAAAACTTTCCTTTAATGCAATTTTAATGCATCTTCAATGCAAATTTAGCAGTTATTTTCTCTAAGGGATAGTGTGCATTCAATAATTTATATATCACATGAACATATCAATGGAACTGAAAGTTTTCCTCAGTTGACATTATGACAAAATTAACTCTTTGTCATTAATTTTCAGAATTGTTAATCAATATACACATAGTACATTGTAGATTAGTGCTTAAGATAATGATATGATAAATAATGTTTAAGTTGTTATGTTTTCAATTATAGCACCCTTGCAGTAATAAAAAATAAAAGCTTTGCTCAGCAAAAGTATATAAAACAGTAACTGTAATTGTAATTGATTAATTTCAAAGTAATTGTAATTGTAATCAATTACATTTCCAAAATAGCTGTAATTTAATTGTAATTGTAATCATGAATTTCAATGTAATCTGTAATTATAATCGATTACATTGAATGTAATTGACCCCATGTTCTGATAGTTATATCGTGGGGAAAAATCATATATATTGTATTAAGAGGACTCATTCCATGGATAAATTTACCATCATTGATATTGTCATGTCAAATTGTCTACCCATTGATATAGCAGATTGTGAAAATTGCATCCCATTGAATATTTGGACTTCGTCAAAAAAGTGACCCATTCTAGCAGCACATGCATCCTGTATAACAAAATATAGCAACGTATTTATGAAATAAACTTTAAAACATAACTTAGTACTTAGTCTCCTATATTTGAATTAATAATTTGATAATATATATCAAAGCCGTGTACTCTTTCTGTAAAATGCAAATGAAAAAGAGAATAAATAATAAAATGAAAACAAGCTTCTCAATGTAGGGGGGGGGGGGGGGGGGGGGTCGTCAAAGAAAAAGATATAATTATGAAATAGTTTTGTTTTGTGCGATATATATATTATAATCTACTGAATAAATTATCAAAACTTGCCTGTTTTTCAGTGTCCTCCCACATTGCTTATTTTCGCTTGACACCTTGTCCGAAACTCTCGAAAAGAAATTATTTATGCTCTCACATTTGAAGACAGTATTTTTCACTGGTTCATCAGTCCAGTAATGTTGAGTTTCCAATTTTTGAACAGTATAGCCTACATTTTAACAAATAACGAAAATAGAGGTTTTGCAGTCGACCGTGCCAATTTTATCCTTTCATGTCATTTTCCAATGATACAATCAATAACGAATACATTTAAAAAAAAAAAACAAAAAAAAAAAAACAACTTGGGCGGATCAAATGCAGATGACACATGTTTTGTTTATTATTGAAATGAAAAGAAAATTTTTATTATACCCCCCGCATAACGAAGTTTGGGGGGTATATAGGTTTCACCCTGTCTGTCTGTCTGCATCCGTCTGTCTGTCCGAATATGTTGTTGTCCGCAACTCCTCCTAACGACTAGCAGGATTTTTATGAACTTTGTGGAGTGTTAGAATACATAATGGAGATGTGGCATATTGTCAGGAATTTTTATTTGGACAATTTTTGTACAAGATATGACACGTTTTGGACTTGGCATTTTTCACCAAAATACCTATGTTCAGTGCGTTGTCCGCAACTCCTCCTAAACGACTTGCAGGATTTTATGAAACTTTGTGGAGTGTTAGAATATATAATGGAGATGTGCTATTGTCAGAATTTTGTTTGACAATTTTTGTACAAGTATGAACGTTTTGGACTTAGGCATTTTTCACCAAAATACCTATGGCTCAGTTGCATTGTCCGCAACTCCTCCTAAACGACTTGCAGGATTTTTTGAAACTTTGTGGGTGTTAGAATATATAATGGAGATGTGCATATTGTCAGGAATTTTTATTGTCGGAAAATTTTTGTACAAGATATGAACGTTTGGACTTAGGACATTTATCACCAATATACCTATGCATCAGTGCGTGTCCGCAAATCCTCCTAAACGACTTGCAGGATTTTTATGAAAACTTTTGTGGAGTGTTAGATCACATAATGGAGATGTGCATATTGTCAGGAATTTTGTTTTGGACAATTTTTTGATACAAGATATGAACGTTTGGACTTAGGCATTTTTCACCAATGTATGCTTTAGTGCATCGTCCACAATCCTCCTAAAGAATTTATTGCTTATATTACCATTGAGTAGACAACTTCTGTAATCTGAGAAAATCTGTTGTGTTCATTATGTGTGTGCCCGCGGGGGTATTAGTCCGATAGGACAGTTCTAGTTTATATAAAGTTTTGTTTCCAAAATTTATTTGTTTAAAAAGGTTCCCCAGTCATCTTTGCAGTTACAAATTCTTACATTGATAAAATAATGAATTACTAGTTGTAATAATTTTAGTTGATGCATTTCACCTATATCAATATCATTTTAAATTATTGTGAACAATACATACAATATATCTTAAAGATCGGCCATTCTATGTGTAAAAAAATCATTAAGGATTGTATTGGCAATTAAACAATATGTCTCTCCCACTCTCCCCATCAAGGATTGTATAAGCAACTTGTGTGTGTTGAGAGAGAGAGAGAGAGAGGAGAGAGAGGAGAGAAGAGAGAGTCACATCAGCTCAATTTCCATTAGCATGTGCACTTCTGTAATGAATTAATTGCAGTTCTTAATAAAAAATATTAAACGAATAAGTATTACTACCTTTAAAGACTAGATTGTCGTTTTGAAAGCATGTGATAAATAGTATTAATACTCTTTTCCTAGTTCCTTGGTTCAGTAATCAGTGATTTTCAAATCAAACCCCGAGGATAGCGGATGAATGGAAAGTATTATTTAAATTTTAAAGCACATATAAAAACGACAATTATATGATATATGCATTTCATGAACACATGTGTTGCCGCCCTCTCTCTCTCTCTCTCTCTCTCTCTCTCTCTCTCTCTCTCTCTCGTATCCCATTTTTAAGTTTCTGTTCAAAGTGATCGGGTTCGGATTGTGTTCTTTGCACATGTGCATAAGTACGTTGTAAAGGACTTAAGCCTGCGCGTAACTTATACCAAGCTAAAATTTAGCCAAGTTACGCCGCTTCGTGAAAACAGAAAATACGCCCAACTAATATTGGCGTAGGCCCTCTCACTGGCCTTAAATCAGGGGTAAGTCTACGACCTTTGATGAAACAGGCTCCAGATTTTTAATAGATTTTAATTGTGTAATCTGTACACAGAAAGTCGTGTTTAATATTGTACAAGTTTACAACTGTGTTAATTATATATACACAATTTTGTTTTGCCTCGGACTAGAATGTCGCATACTCATTGGTGGAACGCGTCACGTGATTGCCGTCTAAATTTCTTTAGACGCGAGTAGTAAAAATAGACGGGCAACATGGCGACGTCAATATTTTTTAGTATTAAACTAACATTTCGTCATAACCTGTGTCCTCGCAAAACAAAAACACTTATTAGGTTTGTTACTGACTGTTCTACAGAAATATGTCGGGTTGTTCAAGTCATATAAGCTCGGCTTCGCCTCGCCTTCTATGGAATTGAACAACCCGACATATTTCTGTAGACAGTCAGTAACAAACCTAATAAGTAATAATTTTTATTAACCCCCCGCAAACGAAGTTTGGGGGCGTATATAGGTTTCACCCTGTCTGTAACGTCTGTCTGTCCGAAATATTTTGTTGTCAGCACTCCTCCTAAACATCTTGCAGATTTCAATGAACTTTGTGGAGTGTTAGAATACCTAATGGAGATGTGCATATTGTCAGGAATTTTATTTTGGACAATTTTTGTAAAGATATGAACGTTTGGACTTAGGCATTTTTCACCAAAATACCTATGCATCAGTGTGTTGTCGCAGTCCTCCTAAACACTTGCAGGATTTTATGAAACTTTGTGGAGTGTTAGAATATATAATGGAGATGGTGCATATTGTCAGGAATTTATTTTTGGACAATTTTGTACAAAATATGAACGTTTGACTTAGACATTTTTCACAATATACTAATATGCATCAGTGCGTTGTCCCAATCTCTAAACGACTTGCAGGATTTTTATGAAACTATTATGATAGTGTTAGATCACATAATGGAGATGTGCATATTGTCAGGAATTTTGTTTTGGACAAGTTTTGTACAAGATATAGACGTTGGACTTAAGGCATTTTCACCAATGTATGCATTAAGTGCATCGTCCACACTCCTCCTAAAGAATTATATACCTTATAACCCATTGATTAGACAACTTCTGTAATCTGAGAAAATCTGTTGTGATAATTATGTAGTGGCCCCGCAGGGGTTTAGTCCCGATAGGAATTCTAGTTGATTTGCTATCAACTATCCATTCTATTTAATCATTCACACACATATATTTAAACTGATATTTCTGTAATTAGTGTTTGATCCAATCAAGTAGTCTCGGCATGTAGTATATTGAATTTATCTAGAAGTAGGACGATTAAGATAACTGGACAATTATTATACCCCGCAACCGAAGTTTGAGGGGGGTATATAGGTTTCACCCTGTCTGTCTGTCCGTCTGTCTGTCCGAAGTATGTTGTCCACACTCTCTCCTGAACAACTTGCAGATTTTTATGAAACTTTGTGGAGTGTTAGAATACATAATGGAGATGTGCATATTGTCAGGAATGTGTATTTTGGACAATTATGTAGATGATATGACGTTTGGACTTGGGCAATTTTCACCAATATACCTACCGTATGTATCAGGTGCGTTGCCGCACTCCTCTAAACGACTTGCAGGATTTTTATGAAACTTTGTGGAGTGATTTAGATTTAATAATACCACGATGTGCATATTGTCAGGAATTGTTTTGGACAATTTAGGTACAAGAAATGAATGTTTGGGACTTTGCTTTTCACCGATTGATGCATTAGTGCGATGTCAAACTCGATCTATCCTCCTTACCAAATATTACCATTGATTATACAACTTTCCGCTTTAGTCTGAGAAAACTTTTGTGTTATTATGAGTGTCGCCTCAGGGGGTATAGTCTTGAAAGGACAGTCTAGATATTTAGTGGTGAAGAACAATTTAAGTTTGATTTTTCCGCAAATTTTGTTTCCATGACTCCCAAGATTTCAAATGTTAGCAAACATGAAGCTCATATTTATATTTTTAATATTGTTATGTTAATATCTTTAAACTCGAAAAGCTTTCTTATTAATAACTAGTTTTAAGATGAGTTGGGGGATTGTGTGTCTTTGGACACAGCTACCCATAAAGAATGTGCTAGATACCAATTAAGTACTGTGGAATCATCATTGTTTCGTGGGGCACAATGTTCGTGGATTTCGTGGGTCACCCTTACCACGAATTTACGTCCCCACGAACATGTTTTATTTCCTCTTGATCTTTTAAATATTACGCGTTGCATTATTATCAATTACCCACGAAAATTACGTCCCCACGAACCATCAAATTTTGGTTATCCACGAACATTGGGTCCAGAATTAAAATGATTCAAGTATTGAAAACTAACTTGGGGATTTTTTCCTCAAAATGAATTTAAATTTTTAAGGATAGAAATCCAGGTTTACACATTGTGAAATGGAGAGGGAGGTTAAGGGAACGGGAGGGGTTAATCAAACCCTGTGAAGGAGAGTGACGGTGAATGGAGAGGAAGGTTTACATGTGTGAAATGGAGAGGAGGTTTTACACATGTGAAATGGAGAGGGGAGAACGCAGTTCTGTTCAGACAGAGTGGCGAGAATGGGATGGTGCGCGAGACGGTGGATGGGAACTGTGCGGATAATGCTCATGTTCGAGGAACCGTACGTCAGGAGGATTCGTCAGGTGAGGGCTGTGACATGTTGAGTAACTAATTGGTTTTATAGTACTTGGATAGTCCTGTAAGCTAGTTTTACACACGAGAAGACATAGGTGAGGTATAATGTAGGTTGAATATAGAAGGCTGATGTAGCTAGGGCCGTATGACGTTTAGGGTTAAAAGTGTCTTAATTCATAATCTTGATCAAATTAGATCAGCATGTTAACATCGTAACGACAAGTTGAATGGTGATCGAGTGGGTGACTTAGTGGAGGATGCTCGGGCTAATGACGGTTTGAGATTATAGCATACAGAAAAACGAGTTGTGGTGATCTGAGTCTTGTTTTCATATAAGGCGTTTAAGCGATTATGTCGAGTTCAATTATGTAAGTGTCAAGTGAGAAAGACGAGCAGGTTTTATTGAGAGAGGATATTCTGGTGGAGTGCTATGTTATTGCCAAAAGATTTTAACTGGGAGTTTTGTATGTTTCCAATAGGTTAGATCAAAGCATTGAATAGGATTGCCCGTGAGATCGCAGTAGCATTAATTGGATTTGTATGACGAGAGGTAAGCTGTAATGATATTTGTAGATTATGGCACTTTTCTAGAGTTGTGTTGGATATTTGTTAAGATACTGGAATCTCTCTGTGGGTTTCAATATCTGATTAGAGAAGGAATATACATTGTTATAATGGATGATTTTGAAAAAAAGTAAATATCAGCAATTTGTAATATATCCTTGTTAAGTAATTCAGCAATATTTTATTTGCTATTAAGTGGAATATCAGCCAATATTGTATATATGCCTGATTTGTTAACGTTTAACTGCTTTGTAAATATCAGCCAATATTGTGTATTATCCTTTAATTGTCAAGTTTAACCTGCTTAGTTAAAGATCCGCAATATTTGATGATAATAATATCCTGTTGAATTTGGGTCAAGTTAACTGCTTAGTAGTAAATATCCGAGATATTTGTTTATCCTTGTAATTGTCAGTAACTGCTTAGTAAAATCAGCAATTTTGTACGTGTAGTATATATTCTTTGGCAAATGCTAAGTTAACTGTTATTGCTGAGTATACTAGTGTACAGTATCTTTGGTGGAAGAAAGTCCCCGTTAAATTGTGGCGATCCGGATCCAGAAATTGAATGTAACTCGTATCGGCCTCTGATGCCAGATAGCTCAGTGTAGGAGCACCTGACTAGAGATCAGGGAAACACCCAGCACTTGCAGGTGAAAGTCCTGCTGGGCTAAAAGAATCTAGGTTGTGTGCTTCAGATGAAAGCAGCTTAGGGAGACCCTGACGAGTGTTACGGTCAAACCGGGTTCCAATTTTCCAGTTGCCAGATTTACAGTCCCTGAAACGTTCTTTTCCCATTTTTTTTCTCGTGATAGATTATACCGTGCGATCACCGTGCGTTCAAGCGTCCCGGTCACCATGCGTTCAGAATATTTTCATCCATTGTTCAGCGTGGTGTTCTCCGGTGTGGTCAGTGTGCGGCAACGTGCGATAAGTGGTAATGTAGAAACTCGTTTTCAGGACTGTATGACTCCTAGTGGTAGAGCACTACTCCAGAATTCAGGGGGCTGGTTCGAAATCCCAGAGATATGGTCGTTGCCATTTTCTTCTCCCTGTACGTAACCATGGCAGAGGGAAAATCTAAAAACAGATTGGTTCCACCATTTAGTGTTTAGTTGTGCGGATTTGTCCACCATTAGTGTTTGTTTGGCTGATATGTATAAGTGTTTGGCTGGAAATGTCCACCATTAGTGTTTGATATGTGCATAGAGATGTCCAGACCATTATGTGTTTTTAATTGTGCTGATTTGCCACCATTAGTGTTTATTGTGCTGGATTGTTCCACCATTGTAGATATTGAATATGATGCATGAGAATATGATCCACTATAGTGTTTAGATTGTGTGGATCACTGTCCACCATTAGATGTTTGACTTGTCTGGATCAGTCCACCATAGGTCGACATTTGCAAGATGCTATAACAAACGATATGAACACATTTCTGGAGAAAAGAAAAAAATTTGGTGTAAATACTTACAGTTTTTCATTTTCACAAATATTGCAACCTGCTAAAAACAATGTGTTGTCTTGTCTGTAGCTGCTGTATTACTGGTACTAACAAGAGGCTGCAGGAATGCTGTCTCCCATTGAAGAGAAAGTTTGTGTTTGTGCCCAACCATAGCACTACTTTCGCCGATTCGATCGCTGTAAGTACACACTTATCTACATTGGTTTGTGCCAATGTTGTAACTCATAACTGCTATCCACATTACTGATTTGCTCGGATTCATCAGGAACAGAACCTGTTGATCGTGATGCAGGTTTAATTGTTGCCGGGCCCACTGCTCTCTGTACTGTCAATGATTGGGCTTTTAAAGTGTTATATCCTTGCAAGTACTCCAGCATGCTAGAGCACGGCGAGATACTTTTGACTTGGCGCCACGAACCCGAGCACTAATGTTAGAGGTATGTAAGGTGGTTCAGCAGAGGATCCCATGGATCTTTCCAAATATCAGAAACTGTTCCACAGTGAATTCCTATTATGGTGAGTGCCCAAGTAATGTTGAGCTTTATTCCATCACGACAGCCCGTAAACCTATTCGCAAGTGGTGATTGAATACATATCTTATTGGTTACAGTTGTAAACCATGAACCCCATGGTTCACCAAGGCCATGCAGATGAGAGCGAGTTTAACATTTTACGATGTGTAGCAGTACCGGGTTTGATCTCCGATGGCCAGATGAGCTCAGTTGGGGTAGAGCACCGAGCTAAGGGATTTCTGGGGCACAGGTTTTGAATTCCCGGTTCTGGTCTGTAACATTTCTCCTCTTCCTGTTACATTTGGTCAGTAGACCACCCTGGAATGCAGGTGAAAGTCCTGCAGGGGAAATAAAGAATGGGTTGTGTGCTTCAAGACAAAGAAATTTTAGGGGAAGGAAGTTAACCGGTCAGCCGGGTTCCAATCTTCCCAGTAGCATGACTAGAGGCCAAGGTGTAAATCCGTCTGGGTCCCCTGTTGCATTTAATTTCTCCCTTCCTGTTACACATGAAAAGTGATTTCCATAAATGCCATGTGAAATATTCCATGAAACCATGGAAACCAGTTCAATGGAATTCACTGAGTAAATATTCACATGAAATTCACAAAGCACAGTGAGGTGTGGCCCATGGGCCCATGATCTTTTCTATAACTAAGAGGGAGAAAAGAAATGAATGCTCGCTCCTGAAACAAAGCTCAAACATGCAGATCCATTTCAACGTTTTTCTTATTTGTGTTTGATGTTGATTATCCCAGCTGTGTGATACAATTCTACTACAATACACACAGTAAACAGCAAACAAAAGTGACTTGGCAATACAGGGTGTCTTACTTCCTTTCTCCTCGCAACCACTTAACGAATATGATGTGTAATACAAACAAGAAATGTCGAACAAAGAGGGAAAATAAATACAAATTTTGACATTGTATTATGTAGAAGACTGCAATTAGTATTGTATATGTAGTTTGTTTTGGTAGGGACAAAAATATTTATGTCAACGCTAATTAAAACTCTCGTTAATTCGTTGTGGCTTAGGACAGTACATGTTTATGTGATATTTTCAGGTGGAGAGTTGTAAAGAAATTAATTTACCAGAATCCCAATACTCCATGTCAAAAATTGGATTCTCGAAGGCGTGAGATGTATATCTGTAACGTGTATCAAGGCGAGATGTCAAACACGTCAACATTTAATTGTCCACGGGGAAGCAATGCGTGTTTTAAAATTAACCTGAAGGAAGACGTAAATCAGAAGTGCACAGGTATGCTCCACCAGTTCATGTATACTATAGGTACAAGTCTGCGAGTACTTTGTAATTTTAATTTCCATTTTAATTTGGACGCACCAGAGTTATGTAACTCACCATGACATTCATTGTGATTGACATATTAATTTCCTCATTTACGAGGAAGCATCGCTGTGCATGAGGTCGCTTTTTCTGTGACTTGAATTCAGTGCCGGATTTTTTTTTGGGCTGACGCCTTGTGTGCTTGGTGGAGTTTTGTTTATGGATAATTTAGAGAGCGCGTGAAACAAGAACTGGGGGTAGATTATGTGGTTGACCATGGTACCCCTGGGGGTGAAATATTGGACTTCGAAATTCTCTCCTGTCCAGATTCTATTGCGCTATTCTGTCGAAGTGGACTGCAGTGGGACACTGCAAGGTATAGCCATTGCTTTACTGTACTAAGAAACTATTGTTACAATGGAAATGCGTAGAATATTGTATACAAATGAATGCATGCATATCCAATTTTTTACCTATCAAAGAATCTTTGACAGCTAGATATTCTCCTGTAGATATGTTTACAATTTTCAATTTACATAAGTACTATCAATTTTTATTCTTTTTTTTTTTTTTTTTTTTTTTTGTACAGTTTTTGAAATATATAAGGGAGAAAAAATATGGTTGAATAATATGTTTTGAACCTGGATTTGTCAACAGAAGGATTATTTTTACATGCATTATGCTAGTTAGAGACTTGAGGTTCAAATTACATGTATTTTCAAAGATTAGCGAAAGTTATCTGAGCGGAACACATGCATTAATAATTTAATTTCAAAGTGAATATGCAAATTATCTGTTACATTACTCTGAAAACATCCAGTGGATAGAATAATAGATCTGCAAAAATTGGCAATAAGTTTTGATTTGCGTATGATTATGGCAGTTTCAACTCAAAAAAACAATTTGATCCTCAATCTCATTGCATCACACAATCATTTATTAATCAATGCATTAATGTTTTGGTTAGACTGTTATTAAGGCAAGATTTACCATTAAAGACTTTAGAGTTTGTGAGAAATTAATACAGACCTTACTTTAATAGATGACCACAGG
>CAJDSM010021694.1:17340-34659 GCA_903981925.1 Ostrea lurida
GATATTTTGACATATGCGGGGGAGAGTCAGAGCGGACTCCATATTGAAAAGTGGGAATTCAGCAACACCAGCTGGTGCTACTGCTCTGCCTATCTTTTACAACTTTGTATCAAATCAAATAATATTTATTTAAAGTTGGGTATACAATACAAATAACATTAGCTCTAGAGCTATTTACCGACTTGTTTCACGGATCTATCTTCCAGGATGCAAGGATTAAGTCATCGGATGATTATTCTACAAGTAAATCATAATTAATAAACGGCCCTAAAACCGACATATGAAGCCTCAGTTCGAATTAGGTTGCTTCCTCGCCATTCAATTTCTTTGCGCATAACATCAGCACATAAACACACCAAATTCCAGTTTAAACGGCAAAAGCATCGTATTAACCTTAAGATCATCATCTGACAAATGGAAATTGGTAGTGAAGAAATCATCCAACAAATACGGTGCACGAGCCATACAAACACTAGGTGCACAACTGTGGAATGAACTGTTATTGACACTTGGTGAGATTGAAGAACATGGAGCATTCTGCAAAAACCTAAAAACACTCTTGTTCAGGCGTGAATATGCCCCATGAGTTTAAAATTTCAGTGCACGAATTCCAAGTGTAGATCTCGGTGTGCCCATTATCTCTAAACAAAACAATTTTACCCACTTTGTCGTCTTACTACTATGTTTTATGAAAAGTGGTTTACATTGTTTTATCATTTATTTTAAATAGATTGTGAATTCACTATGGTTTTTGAGGATAAAAAAGTAAAAGAAAAAAGAAACTATTTGTAATTTTGCGCTCTATAAATGAATAAAATAATAATTATGATTTACTTGTAGAATAATCATCCAATGACTTAATCCTCATGTCCTGGATGATAATGTATGCAACTCGGTACTAAGTTGTTATCTTTAAGCTTCTAAGTTCTAACACACAAACATACACAGTGGCACTGAACTTTTTCAAGTTCTTGTTTGCATGGGAGCACTCCATCAGTGCACTGATGCATCATGATACTCGTCTTGATGATAAACGGATCAATACAAGTCTATTTTAAATTAGGAAACCAAACATAGCACAGGGTTTTAACACAATCTGAGCAAACTAGTGTAAATTAATAGTATTGTAAGAGTATTATACTATATACACTAGTTTGCTCAGATTGTGTCAAAACCCTGTGCAACAAAATATACGATCGTAACAAGTTGGGTATTTATAGTCTGCCTAGTAGGAAATGAAAGTAGAACCCCCCAAAAAAATGTACATACCCCGGTAACGTTGCTAATTTGGACTCCGACTGGAAGCAAGTCAGGCAATTCAGAGAGGTTTGGCTTGCCATTCAACGAAAGCAACATCATTTTTCTTAAAGTAGCCCACTACTCCAAGGTTTTTACTCATTATGGCACAATGTCACAAGATGGCGATTTAAAAATGTCTTGTGAGATTGTTTGCTTCGATCAACATTGTTGTATATCATACCTCGATCAGTTGGTAAAGTAAGTGTTGGACTGAGAAACTGCAGGTCCCAAGTTCAAATCCGCCAGGAACTTGTTTATATTTTTAAAAATCATATTTTTGCATCCTAATTTTTCTACCTTTTTGACATATATACTTAATTACTTATCATATATCATCTTATATTTGATAATCAGATCATTTCATGTTGTTTTGAGAAACTTTTCCCCATATGTAGGTACTAGGCCTTTATTTTATTGTGAGACCTAGACAAAGTGTTGCATTTTTGATAAAATGAATCATGATGTAGATTTTGAAGTAACTCCCATAACTGTAGGAATAGAACCTACAATTAATTAAAGATCTATGAAAATGAGCCTTTTTTTTTTTAAATGAGGACTATCTTTTTTGTGATTTTCAGATATTTCTTTCTTTAGATATTTGAAACGTACTTATTCAGAAAATGATTTTATAGATATATAACATTTAATTCTAGGTTTGCATAGATTCAGCTGCCAAGAAATATCACATAGATTAATCAGTGGTATGTTCCAATATCCAATTCTTGATTGGAAGACAAAATTCTCTTTACCAGCTGACATAGCTATATATGAACCAAGGTTTCCTCTAATCGTAATCTATTTGCCTTGTCTTCTACAGTAGACTGCCAAAATTGAACTAACGGAAGATATCCCTGCTCATATACACTATGGTCATGTGACCACTTAGATATTATAAATTCTGGAAGCAACTCCAACAAAGAATGGATATCATGATTCCAATTTGTACTTTTGTTTCAATTGAATGATATTGTATATAGTCTACATTTTTATAGGTCTTTAGGTACCTCTAGGTCTTCAATTAGACAGGCTGTCTTGAAGTAATTTGTGATGCAATTTTGATGGAGTAATATTATTGATTGCAGGAAAGTCGGCAGTTTCTCATTATGAATGAAATAAAAAGCGATATTAAGGTCATACGCAACGTTCGTTATCTGTATATATTTTATAGAACTATTCTTAATATAAAATCATAGTACCCTGAGATATTCTTTGAGAAAAAATCAGACCATATTTCCTGTGTTTTGGAAAAGATAACAGTTGATGAAGAATGTAATTTGCACTTGTAATTCATACTTGATTTGAGTTAACTCTCTTTGGAGAAAGCAAATGCAATGCATCTGTGCATATATACATACTACTAAAAACACTGTCAGTTGTTGTATGATTATATTTTCATCATTATCAAATAATTCTGAAGGGATTGAATGTGTTTGTGTCTTCTGTAACTCTTATTATTATCATGGGAAGTCTTCAATTTGGAGATAGAAAAAAAATTATGAAATGTACATTGCGTATGCCCTTAAACGAAACAACTAGAAGATATTGAATTTCAATGCTAATGGGTTTTTTTTACATAAGAAGACATAGTGACATACCCATTTAAATCAACACATTTCTTCTGATCGCAATACATGTACATTATAAAGTTAAATTTCAAAATTATATGCATTGGAAAGAAACTGCTGGATTTTGTTTGATTTGGCGGACGGACGGGCATCAACAATTAGGTTTCCGGATGATAACTCAAAAAGTTTACATCTGATTTAATTAATTGAAACTTGTGTATATAGAGCTATACTTTTTGCCACATTACTGTAATATCCAAGACCAATCTAATATCCATCAAATCTTTCACATCCTCATTTATCTTAGAATATTCTAACTGTGACTCGGTTCTCTCATCAAACCGGGTCCGGAGGACATCTGTCATTTTAACGATAGAACGTTCTATCTACATTTATCTATGCTTCATGGCACATGAGATCTTGCACAGAATAGATTGTAATGGACACCATGGAATAAGAGTTTTATCATATGTGTCTGACACAGCATTGTTGGAAAAAAATATTCAGGAATCATGTGATATTGTTCAGAAGTTAAATTAAGCTATTAGTTTTGCTGCTTTGCTACGTTTGTCAGTTTTATAAAAGTCACACATTTTTTTAATGGAAGCTATTTATAATTGTAAATAAATCTATTTTTAGTAGGTTTGAATACAGTAGTAGGTAAATTTAATTCATAACAAGATCTACTATAAATAACTCTGAACCTGGTTACTGCACATGACATGGAAAAGCGTCGGTATTATAAGTTATCATCAGTCACATCGTAGATTTCTGTTCAAATAAAAAAAAAAAGCAGTTGATCTGTTTAATTTTCATTTATTTTGAAATAATTCTATGTACTTGTGAATGATACATGTACTTCACATTCATACTTGTTTTGTATTTTATTGTAGGCATCTGGAAATAAAGTGAGCCGACAGTCTGTTTTGTGTGGAAGTCAAAATATAGTAATTAATGGAAAAGTAAGTGATCTGCAATCTTTGTCACTCTGAAGAGGAATCTATTGAACATATTTTATGGGAGTGCAATTTTTTACAAACTTTCTTAAGTGATTTTAAGGTTTTCCTATGAGATAAGACTGGTCTACAAATAGCTATTACTAAAAAAACTCTTTTATTTTTGGTTTTGTTGAAAATAGTAGCATTGTACAAAATATTATTGTTCTATGGCTTAAATACTATGTGTATACAACAAGGTGCACTAAGAAATCCTTGAATTTGCATGCATCAATATCGCACATGAAACTCTATTACGAAACACAAAAATTTATCTGTTATAAAAATAGTGAAAAAGAAAAATTTGATACCCAGTGGAACACAGTGGAAGCCAACTGTTTTCTCTCTCTCTCTCTCTCTCTCTCTCTCTCTCTCTCTCTCTCTCTCTCTCTTCTACTTAAAATCTTGCATATCTTCAGCTACTCATTTGAAAAATAAAAATTTTAAAAAAGTAAGTGATACGAATTGTATTTAAATTAGGTTCCACTCGGAAGTTATTCTGTACTGTTTGGGCAGTGAGTGCTAGGTCTTGGCTCTCTAAATTGGAATTTGATATTCACGCATGTAATTACAATCTCTAAAATGTAAAAAAAATAATTAACTAAAAGAAATATTATATATAACTCTGTGTTTTTGTTTTTGTAGACAGTAATAATGACAGATTGTGTGATTCGTGGGGATTTAGCAAATGTAAGAATTGGAAGACATTGTGTAGTCAGTAAAAGGGCAGTGATAAGGCCACCATTTAAAAAGTTCAGTAAAGGGTAAGTGTACATACAGCTGAACTTTGGTATCTTGATTAACATGGCTATATATATATTGATGTGATTTGGAAATCCCAGCCAACTATATGTATTTTCTTTTTAAGTATTTTTACCCTCAATATCTTGAATCTATGGGTATAATCTCGGAATTTTTTTCTTGGCCCCATTGATTTCAAAATAATGATCTTGTTTTATTTGATATACTGTGAGATGAACTCTGTACAAAATTAACCAGTGCATATACATCTAATACAAAAACTGGGATATTTCTCTTTCATTTCAGAGTTGCATTTTTTCCTCTTCATATTGGTGATCATGTTTTCATAGGAGAGGATTCTATAGTGAATGCAGCTCAAGTTGGAAATTATGTACATATAGGGAAAAATTGTGTTATAGTAAGTAATAACAAGTTCATTCTGATAGTGGTCATGTATGGTATTGTGTAGATTATGATTATTTATTGTTTGATGTGGGGGATTCAAGGAATTTTATCTGTCACTGGGCCAGTGTTAACTTTAGTAAGCTAGTGTAGCAGTAAAATGGGTTCGATCTCTGGTGGCCAGATAGCTCAGTTGGTAGAGCACCTGACGAGAGATTCAAAGGGCCAGGTTGAATCCTGGTCTGGTCCATTGCATTTTCCTCCTTTCCTATTACATATGGTGCTGTGACCACCCCTGGCATTGCAGGTGAAAGTCCTGGCTGGGGCAAAAAGAATCTGGGTTGTGCGTCTTGGGGACATAGACAATTTAAGGTGGGAGGAATGTAGTGGTCATCTGGGATCGATCTCTGGTGGCCAGATAGCTCAGTTGGTAGAGCACCTGACTAGAGAAATCCCTTGCGAATCCTGGTCTGGTTCGTTGCATTTTCTCCCTTCCTGTTACACTATATTTAGTACATGTATCAATGCATTGTTATGACTGCAAGTTGCGGTTTTTTTTTTCAGGGGAGACGATGTGTGCTGAAGGACTGCTGTGCTATAGCGGATAATACTGTGCTTCCACCCGAGACCGTGGTGCCACCCTTTACTGTGTTCTCGGGGTCTCCTGGTTTGTACACTATGCTTCATATACTCTGTATAACAATGTATAGTGTGTAGGATACACTGATATTTTGGAGTAGAATTATGAGGGTGATTGCTGCATGACCCTCATTATTCCTCCCCTCCCCCTTCATAATTGAAGCAAATGAGACAGGTATAAAAGTATGCAGAATGTCTTAAAGGGACTGATTCACGATTTTTCTCCAAAAGTTTGTTTTTCACTTTTTATGATCTAAATATCTTGTCCGATGTGTATAAGTTCAAATTTGTGACTGTGCAGCATCAAAATGCATTAAATTACAAAATTAGCAACTCATATTTTGTTTGTAAATATCAACACTGGTTACAACGCTGCATTTGGGGTTGCGTTTTTTTAAATCGGGCAATGACACTGCAAAGTATAATTTCCTGTCAATCCTGGACTAATACGTGAATGCATGTGAAAATTTTCATGTTTACTCTACTTATTGGTCTTTTTCCTGCTGTGGAGCCGACACGCAATGTTTTGTGTAACTGCCATCCCAAATTTAGCGTTGTATCCAGTGATATTAAGACTCGAGTCTTTGTTTACATAACAAAGAGAACTTTACGGCTAAAATGTCGCTCTCATCCTTGCACTCAAAAGGTCCAAAATTTGAATGTAGACTATAAATGAGTAAGGTCTTCAATGTTGAACATCAAAAATGAAAAATCATTTGATAAAAAATCGTGGGTCAGTCCCTTTAAATCTGAATTTTAAAAAATTCCCCTTTCTAGTATGGATGTACATGTTAATATAACATAAACTAATGAGAATTTTTACTTCATCTAGGGCGTTTTACAGAAGAGTTGCCAGAATGTACTCAAGATCTGATGGTTGATGTTACAATAAGCTATTACCAGCATTTCAAGGCTACTCCCTCCAGCAAAACAAAAGACAGACATAGATAGGTAATTAGAGTGTGTAGATTGGCCACATCAAGACATATATACATTGAACAAGCATGGAAATTATTACAGTTTAGGATGAGCGTGAACATTCAGTATGATGTGAGATTAAATTTCTTTGCTCAACCAAGATGTTTTCTATTGTGGCGAGGGGACTTTCTCAACATTAAGAAAATCACTATATTTGTGACAAACCTCACTTTTCAATAGTAAGATTTGCTAAGACCGGTGATTAATGTCATACATACATTATTCATTAGGAACAGAACTGTAATGTGTCAGAATAACATATGTACTGAGAATATAATGATTATATTTGACACTCATGAAATTACATACCAAAGAAACTGTAAAATCTCAACATTCCATGAAAATTGGCCTCCAGGAATTTATTTGATTATTCCTGCTTACTGACAAATGTTTCTATACATGCACATACAAAATTGTCATAGATCAATTCATTTTGGGGTCATTTGACATGACGTATACTTCACATTTTGAATGAACATCAGATAAATTTGCTCATTATTTTATCATTGTATGGAATTTACATAACTCAGAAATCATCCATGAATATCTACAAATATTGCAGTCCAGTTATATATCTTTGTACAAAATTTTTAGTCACAAAATGACTGCTCACGATCCATTGATTTTGATCTACAGAAGTCATATTGGCAAGTGGGTGAATGAAAATTATGGTTCATTCAATTGAACTGTATCAGTAATTTTAAATAGGATTAAATAATGATGTGATTAATAGATACATCTCAAAATTTATACTGAGGTACATGTACTTTTTAGATATGTGTTTCCTTTACGTAATTTATTGAAAAGTCAATTAAACCTCCACTTAGAGGAGTCAAGTCTTTAATATAAGTTTCGGTAAAAAAAATTAATAAATAGATCATAAATAGTAAATGTCAAAAAAACTACACAGGGAAAAAAAATGGCAAAAGAGGATATAAATACATATAGCATTAGGTTCATATGTAGAAAATTTAGATCTGAAACATCTGTTACATTATTTTCTCTACCACATGAAATTCAAAGTCTATTTGCCAATATTAACACAGCCCCCAAGTTGGGTGTCAATTACGTGTTGCACAAGACAGATTTCTGCAAGGCATCAGTGAAATTCACACTCATTCGAAACCTGATATTTACGATGTATCTTCATTGCATACCTGTTGTTGATTTCATCCTGTTGTAATATACTTATAATGTAGGCAAGTTTGCAGAGAAAACATGGATATTATGTGTATAGATTATGCTACCTTCTCCAACACTTTTGTAATAAATCTGATGACATATAATGATATATATATATCTAATTACTTAATGGCATCTTGAAGGGAGTTCAGACATGAATATCGAGTCATGTGACTGATAAAATCATATGATACTAAAGATAAAGAGTCCATTCTCCTCTGAGGTATCAATATTCTTAAAACTTCATTTAACTGATTAGCAGCTGCAATGTGGCTTCAGTTTTGGGTGATATGATCAAAGATGTAGGAATGCCATTTAAATGTCAGACTAAATTTACAGAATCTGGGTAACCTTTTAATTACTGAATATTTCTTGAAGCAAGTTTTACATACTTCCCTGGGCTTTTACCACATGACATGTACATCAAACCAATAAACATCAATTTGTAAATTAAAAACTTCCAAATATTTTATTGTCCTTCTAATTTCTTGTCCCAGAAATTACATATTTAATAGTGCTTTTACTGCAAGTCTGCCCAGAAAAAAGGTAAATAAAGATGAAATCAACGACAGTTATTTAACAATGATATAAGAAATGAATCTTATATTTTTTCGGGTGATGCAGGTATCACCGAATTTTAGACAGTAAAACTCATCAATGCGCGAAGCGCATTGATGAAAAGTTTTACCGTTTAAAATCTCGGTGATAACCTGCATATCACCCGAAAAAATATAAGATTTATTTCTTATCATTTAATTTTATATTACAACAACAAAATAATGTTCATTAGACTTTACTTGTTCAGGTACGTGATCGAAAAATCACCTCAATTCTTATAAAGTGTTTCAACCAATGAGAATCGGCGCTAGGTGATCACGTGAAATAAAATTAAATGATATAAATACCATTATTATATGATTGAATACTTCCTAGTTCTCCAATTGGCTGAGATCCACGAAAGTAGAATTCAATAATTCCTCATATTCACCCTCCGCAACCCTCCAGGTGAATATTAGGATTTATTGACTTTTTGGATCTCCGCCAACTTGTCACGATCGATCAATTCACCTCCTTACAATTATTGTAACGAACAATCTGAAGGTTTATTTAATCATATAATAAAACAATTATTGGTGCTTCATCAGTCAATACAATGATTTAGACACCTTCAAAGTAAAATATTCACCTTGCCCTTCGGGCTTGGTGAATATTGTACTTCTCAGGTGTCTAAATCTTCGTATTGACCCCAAAAACAGCAATAATTGTATAAAATCAGTGCTTATTGGTAAGGTTGCAGGAATTGATTTCATGAAAAACTTATCCATGAAGACTCTTTTATCAATTTTAAAAATGTTGTCCATGTTTTATTTTCAGCTCCAGAAAACAGTGAATATGGGGCCAGTTGATGTAGTGCAATATGATTATTTGAATTTATTTATGAAATGGAACAGTGCTTTGACTTTATTATTTACTATACCACAGCATTGTACAATATGTACATACAAATGTTAATATTCTGTACATGGGTATGCTTATCAGCACAATTAAAAGGGAATGGAAGATTGTAGTTCTTTTGATATACTGTTAGTTACTAATGAGACAGTTGATTAACAGAATCCTTCAGTAGTACCAGTCCTAGACTGCAAATCTTGTTCCATTTAATAGGTGGAATTTTCATATCCCAAACAATTTGATAATGAAGGATTATTTTTCTCACATCCTATCCACAGTTCATGGTATTTATTCAGGAGGTCTGAGAAAATTCAAGATTTTCATAACCATCTTTAAATTCCACTAGAGCACCAGAAACAGTACATAATACACCTTGTTATGGGACTGAGATTCACTTATAATTGTATTATTCTGTCCACAAATAATGTACTGGGTAATAATATGCTCTGAAGGGAAATTAGTAATGGACAGAGATACAGAGAGGGGCCCTAGCTATTAAATGATGTCTGTTCCTTTACTCAACAAGGAATTCCCATGAAGAGCGCAGAGCATTGAACTCGAAGCAAGGTATATTTTTTAAAGCTTTACACCTGTCAGAAGTGATTAGAAGTCTGTCAGCTTTTCATAAGTCTCAACTTCTATAGAATCACTTGACCAATTTCAATGAAACTTGGCACAAAGTACTATGCTTGCATGAAGGGCATGCTTCTAAAGGGAGATAATTGGGACATAGTGAATATTATGGGCATTTACAAGTAAAAGCCACTCAGCCAGAGTAGCCAATATTTGCCTTATAAAATTGTTGACACCATGACTGCTGTAGCGGGAGCCACACACCAGTTAAAATTAGGAAGTACACTGTAGTACATGTGATTTCACTTCAAGCATTCATATTGTCATAACAACAATACAATATATTGATATACTGATTGAAAAGAATTTTATGTATCACAGAAAGCTGCATTATACATACAATAAATGGAACGGCAACAGAGCAGTGTTCAAAATCCATATATCATATCACTGTATACATGCAATGTCTTTATAAACACGGAGGAATGTATGGCAATGTTGCGTCCCTAGGTTTGTTTAATTTGTCGCCTTACGCTGGCACACAGGTTACCGATATCTTCTTGTGCCCCTGTCAGTCCTTTGAATTCAATCCTATTGATAATCAGTTTATAAATCAGAAAGAATGCAACTAGTAAAGTCAGGGTGACAAAAGTGATGGCGCGGCCAATGACTGCTAGGTGGCTGCTCTCCCGATCCATCTCCAAACACCAGAAAGCATACAGACAGATGGCGCTGACCACACAGAGTATGGTGTAGAAATGGTTATCAGACTTTGCCTTTTGTAAGCCTTTCTGTACAATGGACTTGGACTCTAGAAGTAGGTCATACAATTTCTGCTTGTCCCTAACTTCGGAGGATTGTTTAAGATCTGTAATGATAAATGATCGTGTATACAAAAGTAAAATTTGGCAGTTCGTACTCTCATACTTTTTTCAAAAATGAAAAATACATTTGTTTTATTTACCACTTACATGTACCATATACATTGTAAATTCAATGCTCATTTTGTTGGATAATACTGGTTGAGAATCGCAACATACACCTGTCAGTGATGTACATAAAGTCATGTATATATATTACCAATGTCGTATTGTTAGCTGTCATGGAGTTTTAGCTGGGTTTAATATGGTTTAGTGATTATAAGCAATGCCTCTTTGTCAAATCTATTTTTAATTGACAAGTACACATGACTAGATTCTCAGCATTGGTATCGCTGTATAATACAGCCCATTTCTGTAGTCTTTTTAAGATGTTTTATTTGATGGTACACATACCTTCTTTCTTTTGGATCAGTAGGTGGGCCGTGACACCTTCGTGGTCAGAATAGTTGTAGGGTTTCCCGGGGATTTTCCCAAAGTCCAGACTACAGCTGGATACCTCCATCTCCACACCTTGACAATACAGTAACATGTTGAAGTCAGAAAAAAAAAAATCATTCGTAATAAGACTCGATATTTATTTTAAACAAGAGGGCCATGGGCCACATTGCTCACCTGAGCACTGCTTCAGTAGGAGAGCAGTAGTTTGGGATTTAGAATGTGCCACTGTGGACTAAATGTTTCCCTACATATACGTATGTAAAACTTTAATCTAATCCCTACTGTGGCCCACCCAACCCCTTAGGGTGGAGGAGGCATTATTTGAACAAACTTAATCGACTCCATATCAGGAAGCTTTCAGGAAATATTCACTCATCTGGTTCAATGAAGAATTTCCCTAGGCTATATATTTGCATGTAAAATATTGATCCCTTATTCTGGCCCCAACATTTTCTTCTGGGGATCATTATTTGAACAAATTTTTATTAAAGATTTTCCCTATATAATCACATGTATTTGATCCCTGTTTGTGGCCCCATCGTACCCCCGGATCATGATTTGACAACTGAATCTCCACTATATCAGGAAGTGTTTATATAAATTAGCTTTCTGGCCCTGTGGTTCTTGAGAAATGATTTTTAAAGATTTTCCTAATATAATCTATGTAAACTTTTATCCCTATTGGGCCCTATCGCACCCGGCGTGCATGATTTGAAAAAACTTGAATCTCCACTAATATAGGAAGCTTTCTATAAATATCAGTTCCTGGCCCAGTGGTTCTTGAGAGGAAGATTTTTAAAGATTTCCCTACACTCATATGTAAACTTTGATCCCTATTGTGCCCCAATTGTACCCCCGGGTCATGATTGAACAAACTTGATCTCCACTATTATCAGGAAGCTTTATATATAATTCTAGCTTCCTGGCCCGTGGCTTCTGAGAAGAAGATTTTTAAATGACCACCTATTTTTGCATTTTTGTGATTATCTCCCTTTGATGGACCTGGTCCTTCATTTCAACAACTTGAGTCCCTTCACCAAGGATGTTTGTACCTGTTTGGTTGAATTTGGCCAGCGGTTCTTGAGAAGAAGTAGAAAATGTGAAAAGTTGACAGACAGACGATAATCTATTAAAATTAGACTTTGATCCGCTTCTAGTTAGATCGCTACAAGTGTGCGATCTAACGTGAGGCGGATCAAGGATTAATTTATTAAAGGATCTAATTTTAATTAGATTGAATTATACATGTATAATAAAGCTGCATATTGCTTTCTTAGATTGTCATTGTCTTCATATGAATATGCCTATTTTAGTTTACTCACTGCTATAACTGACCTTGGTTGACCTTATACAGGAGGTAGTCTAGTCGTCTTCCAGTCGGTTCTAAGTGCTGGACATTGGAGGTGCTGAAACTGTTGTCTTTTCTCTCATTAGTGTGACCCAGCTCATTTTCTTCATTCTACAAATAATGGATGAGATCAACATAACTGAGAACAGTCATTGATTTCTCAATACATGCATATTACACAAAACATATACATAAATTTTGTGAGGAACCCTATGATTTTTGTTTGAAGTATATCATGATGAAGGACAGAAAATATATTAACTGACATTCAAGCATTAAAACATGTTTTGGTATTATCAAAAAAAATAACCCAAATACGGAAATTTCACAAACTGACCATGGGTTCCAATCTTCTACTGAAGATGAAAGTGGCCAACAAAGATGATTAAAAAATACACATACACTGTTGTGTATTTGTTTTAAAGAAGATATGATTGCAAGTTTTTCAGATTCTTAGCCATTCAATCGATGGGATGACATTTTCCATCAATTTTGTTCGTTATTCGTGTAAACTACATGTATGTATATGAAGTGATCAGCCGGATTCTATCGTCAGTGGCCGGATCATTTGGCTTGATAGAGCACCCGACCAGGTTCTGGAACTAACATTAAAGAGGTTCAAGGCTGATTTATGTGAAGACAGAGGTCAATTTTTAGCTTAGTTGGTAGAGCACTCGACTAGAGATTCAGGGGGCCTAGGTTCGAATCCCAGTTTATAGTCCATTGCATTTTCCCCCTTCCTCATGCATCAATGTTTTGCTCTCAAGTAAATAAAATATTTCTTGAAAAAGAAAATGTATTTGAACTGCTTCATGTACAGGGAGGGGGGGCGCCACATCATATGAGGCAGGGGTCTGGGCCGCCTTGAGGCCCCCAGGGGTCCAGGGCGAAGCCCTGGTGGGGGACCAGGGGTGAAGCCCCCGAAGCTTCAGAGTTTAGAAGATTTTGTAGGGTTGAAATTTGTCTCCGAAGGAGTCGTTTTCACTATATTTCTGTCAATTTCAATCAATAAAATGACGCAAATTTTGAAGGTTTTTGAAGATATAATCTTTACAAAATTAAGAGGGGCGCCGTGTGTAATTTATTAATTTTTCAAGTGAAAAATAAGATTATATATTACACTTGGTCAATTTTAGGGGGGGGGGGGCGCCGCGCCGGGCGCCCCCCCCCCCCCCCCTTAAATCCGCCACTGATGTATGTCCTTAAGTGTGTCCATGTTCATTAAATTATAACAAATTCCATAGAAATTTTGACCCAAGTTTTCCACATTTGAAGCCTAATTGTCTTGTACATGCAGTTCAAAGTTACTTATCCATCAAAAGACACAGAAATGCTTAAAAGCAGTCCCCCCCCCCCCCCCCCCCCCCCCCCAACACACACACACACAATATTCATAGGAGTAAATAAATGAAGCATATAAGCTATAACATTATTGAAGGTTTTTTGAAATTGTAATTTGAAACATTACACAAAAAATTAGCTTACCAGTATATGCAGATATAAGGTCATTCTTATTATCCACAACTTCAACTTCTTTTAATTACCTCCCATGGCAAATGACAGTTACTACGAAGAACACATTTTTATGATCTGTCCTATTTGTTTTTATGTTAACCACCAATAAGCTTTACTAGATAGATACATGTATCTTCAAATGAAAACCAACCAACTATAATCATCTCTTGCATTTTCCTATGACCTAACACTGCTTGTTTTATATCTTTAGTATGAACTCAAAATGAAAAGAAAACAATTTTTAAAAAGACTAATGTTACAGTACTTTCCCCACAGATTATGAGGGTGTCGTAAGTGGAGCAGCTACTTTACAAATAATAGCATTAATGAAAGCAAACAATTCTAATTCATGACCTCTACATCTGTGCATCTTCTCAGAGTCTACCTTGAATGCCTGTGGTTAATGAAATTGAATGATATTTCTCTTGTGATTTACTGACTGTAATACGACCTTCACCTATGACAGCATCAAACCTAAGACGTAAAAATAGGTTGTGATTGCCCCTTCACGAAGAGCTCGGCATGTAGAAGTGAGAATCATGGGTCTTTCGGATATGACGTACCTTAAAAACGTAGGTCCCGTGTCGCAGCATGTGTGGCACGCTAAAGAACCCTCACTGCTAAAAGCCATGAGTGCTAAGCATAGGTCTAAATTTGCAGCCCTTCACCGGCAATGGTGACGTCTCAATATGAGTGAAATATTCTCGACGGGACGAAAAGACTATCTTTGTACTAGCTAACATGAAATTGAAACATGGTGTCCATAAAATTGCTACTTTTAATTGCCAATCATATAATCTTCTAACCAAGATAATATCTAGATACCTTAATTCCTCTTTCAATCTTTCATGCCAATAAGTACAAGGCCAAAAAATACATGTATAAATAGCTATATATGGTGCCCATAACATCACTACATTTGACCTTTGACTTTACAATTATCTTTGACCTATGACCCAGAAAATCAAGAGGTATCTTCCTCTCCCTAGCAACCCTATCTCTGTAGTAAGTGGATTGATATACTCGCAGCCAAGTTAATACAGCCCCTTGTGACAGATAAAGTCAGTGTTAGAATAATCTCTATTTATATTTGTACAAGTTACTAAACGTGACATATAAAGTACATTAGCGAATATAAAATAAATTTGTAATAGCTATTAATCTAGGATATTGTTTTATGCAAGCTTAACCTTTGAAACTCCACCCATGTGGATAAGCAAAATGAGAGATCGTATCATCCAAAAGTGCTCCAGGAGTGTAATATTGCTTCTGCCTAAATGCTATCAGACAATTTCTACTCCAGAGCTGACAACTTTTACAATGAAAGCAAATTAATATTAATGTTTCAGCATTAAACTTGATCAATTCAATCAATTTGCATTAGTGTGATGATGCAAGACACAACTTAATTCCTTTCCTGGGCCACTTTGCTCACCTGAGTTGTATTATCGTACAAGATGAACTCCTAAACTTTGGACACATAATGAAATGAGATGAGCATGCTTATAATTCTACTCTACAAACATGTAAAAGTTTTTGACATTAATTAAATAAAGTGCTATTTAGTACATGGGACATTTTAATAGTTCTTCACGGTTGACATACCCGGTATATACTGAAATATTTTACTTTATATACCATGTTCTTTGTGAATATAACAGTGTATTTTAAGCAATTTGAATGTACAATGTACATTGCATACAGAAGCTTTTACATTCGTTTTGGACAATCATTTCTATTACCACTTGGGTTTTCGAGACACTAACTATTTCTTATCCTTTACAAACAAAATAGAGCAAGAGGCCCACGGGCCACATCACTCACATGTTGTTGTTGTTCATGCACCTGACCCACTGTGATTCTTAAAAAAAATCTTGCAATCTTTATTCCCATAAAAAATTATGACCCTTATTGTGGCCCAAATCTAACCCCATAGGGTCACAACAAAACCATGATGGAATGTCACAAAATAAGAAATTCATGGTATGAAATATATAAAGGTCTTGTTGTAAGGAATCCACAGACAGAATATGAAAGCCCTACTAAATAGTACTTGAACAGTTCAGAAGATGCTACCTAGGTTAGCCTTAGTTGAAAAAAGTAAGACAAAATCCAAGATGAAGGATACAAGCCTCAAAAGGTTTGGTACCAAAAAGAAGGTCTTGACACAACATATGAAAGATGTATCCCTCACCATTCAAAAGTTATGACCAAGGTCAAAAATTCAGTTAACGTTTTAAATAATGGGTCGGACTTCAAGGTCAAATGGTAAAGCAACATGGCATCAAATGAAATTTCTTGCCATAAAGAATCTATATCCTAAATTTTACCTAGAGCTCTACCTTAAATAGGTCAGGATATATTGCATAGATGAGGTTTTTTAAAAGTAGCTCAACCTTAAGGTTCAAGGTCACAAAGACAAAACAATGATACCAAAAGAAAAGTCTTGTCACAAGAAATAAATTTGCACAATCTAATAAAAATAAGATCCTTGGATCTGATCCTCAATCCTTGTGTTTGATGAATTAAGGGTCTGATTTTTATTACATTAAAATACTGGCACACTGGTTCCGCACAATCCTATGTGAAAAGTCTGTATAACAGACAACAAACAAGCTTCAATTACAAAACATCTGACTCGGGCAAGCTAAAAATGACTGGCTATTGTATATGTTTTCTACTATCTAAGCCATTTACATTTCTACAAAAAAATTGTAGCAACTCTCCAGAATGCTATAACTGCCTACATGTAAATCACAAGTGTTATCTTGCTTGTTTATTAAACTATATACTAACCAACCTTAAGTGTGTCACCACTTCAAACATATGATCAATTTACCTTTGTTAGCCAGCAGTCTTGCATGTTGCCATTGGTGATGATCATCTTGTATCCTATGTCAGAAGGTCGAAGGTTAAAGTCACCTCCAACTATGACTAAGTCACATGATCCAGAGGTGTACTTGATGAACTGACTCATGTCAAACGCCTGGGCAACGCGATGAGCGAGGTACTCATCCGACGCCTTGTCATACTCGGCATGCAACTGGAAACAGAATTCACTTGTGTGAGTGAGACGATTGAATGAATGCTGCCCAATCAATCACATTTTTAACAAGATGTGTTTGTGAAACACGAATGCCCTCATATTCCACATGCCAGTGGAAGGGGCTTCCCGGACTTGTCATATGGATTATGCATGTGAAATATAAAAGGTCTATCCCTTAAAATTACCACTCAAAAGTTATGGCCAATGTTAAAGTTTTTTAAAAATGTAAGTCATTCAAGGAATACACATGTGAAATATGAAAGCC